>JARHVA010001963.1:1502500-1515000 GCA_037957365.1 Torreya grandis | reverse complement strand
TAATAGAAAGTCCTAAAGGATCAGTAAATTATGAATCCTCTGTCAATGCAAAAATAGATTAGCACTAACAAAAGTGATTAGATACAACCCAATTAATTATCATTGAAACCTTCACAACCAACCTCACTAATGGGGTCGATGCATTCCATCATAAGCTATTGACCTAAATCGACAGTACATTAAAATAACATCAATCGAATTAATCCAATTTTTGTCCAAGCCATGACTATACTTATTCATTAGAATAATATGTCATCACTTTAATAAATAGGTTCTAGGTTGAAGGGGTTAGGAAAAACAAGAAGGGTTTCCAAGGATTTATAAGGGGGTTATTAGGTATATGTGGGTTTAGCTAGGTTTAGGTACAAAATTGAATAGGTTTATAGGTTTAAAGGAGAACAAAAAAGATTTTAAGACCTAAAAAGAACAAAGAATGGAGTTATATGAATGAAAATACTATGGCCAATAAAAAATTTAATGACAAATAATGAACAATAACCATTAATAATGACTCATGACAATATATGTAAAGTAAAATAACAATCACCAACACAAGGATCATAACTAATAAATATAACAACCAAATCAAAGTGTTTGAAGGACAATAATATAAGTATACCTATCAAACATGTCGATGTGATCAAAATTCATTGGTTTAGAGGGTACAACATCCATCACCTACCTAGCTCATAGATAAAACATGTAACCAGCAAAATGGCATAATCACATTATGTCATAAATTGATAATCAATATATATTATAAAATCATAATTAGTAGAAATAAGTTTTTAAATATAATTAATCATAGAATCAAGTACATAGCCAAAATTATTATATCAAGTACCATAATAATCTAGCTAAATAATAACTAATAACTAGTCTAATAAACATAATGTTAAATTTATGACAACAGAAAATATATAATAAAACATGGGATCATAACATCCTCCCCTCTTGGAAGGGAGCCATCCTAATGAATTAATCAAAATTCCACGCATAATGTTATCTGAAATCATGAGTGTCTTCCCAAGTAGCACTCATTTCCTTGATAAGGTCCAACTAGATATTTTCCTCTTTCATGACCTATAAATGATTCCAATCTAAAACATGAGATAGATCTAGTATATATTTTATCAATAAGTTAACATGAAAAACAACTTGAATCCTTCAAAGAGGAGGAAGTGCTAGCTGGTAAGTAATAGGGATAATCTTTTCCACTATGTTGAAAGGCCCAAAAAAAATGTGGTGCTAACTTGGAATCCTTTCCAAATTTAATAGAAATTTTCTATGGTATAAAGCACAAGAAAACTTTGTCCCTCATATTAAATTCTCATAGATTTATCTTAAGATATGCATAAATATTTTGCCAATCAAAAGCTATTTTTAAATTATACCTTATTATTTCCATTTGTATGTCATATTCTATTAGAAAATTGGGTCCAATAATAGCCCTTTTTTCTAATCTATCCTAACCAATAGATGTTCAACACTTGTGTTGATATAAAGCTTCAAATGGAGCCATGTTAATAGATTAATGGTAGGAATTATTATATGAAAATTTAACTAGATGAAGATAATCCTCCAATTTTATTTGTTGATCTATTACATATATGCACAACATATCTTCTTTAACCAATTAATTGAGCCATTTTATTTACTCATCCATTTTTGGATGATATGAAGAGCTAAAATTCAACTTTGTTATAAAGGTTGTAGTTATATTATGCCAAAACCTTGAAGTAAATAAACTATGCTGATCAAATAGGATCACTTTAGGTATACCATGGAGTCCTACTACTTCCTTCACAAATAATTTAACAAATATGGATGCATCAAATGTTAAATTTTTAGCACTAAAGTGGCCAATTTTAGTTGATTTATCAATCACCACTAGGATTGTATCATGCTTACTATGTGATTATGGTAGCCCCATAATAAAATCAAGTGAGACTACAACCCACTTATCTTTTAGAATATAATGAGGGTACAACATCCCTCTTGGATGGTAATGTTCAACCCTAACTTGCTATCATTCTAATCACTTTGTTATAAATTCAGTGACATCATGCTTCATTACATGCCAAAAATAAAGATTTTTTAACTCATGCATCATTTTTGTAACCCCTAGATGAGAATAATAAGGTGATGTATGAACTTAATTAAGTAAATTTTTTCTTAATTTACCCATTTTAGGGACATAAATTCTAATTTTATGCCTTATCAGACCATCTATTGCATTAAAAATTTTAGCAAATCTTTTTACTATAGGCTCATTAGTGAAACCTAACCTTACATCATGGATAACTACATCAATAAGTTATTGTTCCAAAACAACACTTCTAAAATTTCTTTGTAACATTGAAAAGGTAGAAAAGTATGTGTATCTACTGATTGCATCATCCACATGGTTCTCCTTGCCTTTGATATATGATATATTCATGTCAAAATTTATTAAAATTTCTACCCACCTATACTAGCATGCATTTAAATCTAATTGAGAGAACAAATACTCAAGACTTAAATGATCAAAATTAACTTGAAAAAGGATTTATAAATAAGAAATGTTTCCATTGCTTAAGTGGATGAATAATAGCAGTAAGCTCCATGTCATGCATAGGATAGTTATTTTCATGTTCTTTAAATTTTTGTGACTCATAAGCCACAACCTTGCCATCTTGAGTTAAGATACCTCCATAAACTTCTTTAAAATCATCAACCTAAACTTCAAAGTTACCATTTGGGTTTGGTATGATCAAAATAGGAGCTATAATAAGCAGTCCTTTCAAATTAACAAAATCTTCCTCACACTTAGGAGTCCATACGAACTTCTTTATTTTGCACTACAATAAAGTGATGGGATGAAACTTTTTCCTTTTCATATGAAATTATTTCCATTACTTAAGTGCACGAACAATGGTAGAAATCTCTATATCATGTGTAGGATAGTTATTTTCATATTCTTTCAATTTTCATGACTCATAAGCCACAACCTTGCCATCTTGAGTCAAGATACATCCATAGCCTTCTTTGGAAGCATCAACCCAAAATTCAAAGTTGCCATTTGGGTCTGGTATGATCAAAATAAGAGTCATAGTAAGTATCCCTTTCAACTTAACAAAATATTCCTCACACTAAGGAGTCCATATGAACTTCTTTCCTTTTCAACAAAGCACCATTAATAACCAGCCAAACCCATGAAGCTTCACACTTCATGCATGTTAGAAGTAGAAGGCTAATCTTAGATAACTTTGATCTTGGTAGGGTCAACAATAATGTCTTATTTAAAAATAATGTGTCCTAAGTAATGAATTTTAGATTCATAAAGTGCAAATTTGGATATTTTTTTATAAATATTATGATTTCTTATTATTGAAAAGATTAGACGGAGGTGTTGATCATGTTCAACCTCATCTTTAGAGTAAATCAAAATATCATCAAAAAAAACCAACATAAACTTATCCAAGAAATCTCTAAATATGATGTTCATAAGGTTTATGAAGGCTGCAAGTACATTGGTTAAGTTTAAAGGTAGTACCATAAACTCATAGTATCCATATCATGTTCTAAAAGTAGTTTTATGAATATCTTCTTCCTTGGTGCATACTTGATGGTAACCAAAAGTCAAGTCAATCTTAGAAAATACTACAACACCTTCCATTTGGTCAAATAAATCATTAATTCTCAGAAAAGGATAGTTGTTTTTTATTGTTACCTTATGAAAAATGTGGTAATAAATTCAATGCATTATAGTATCATACTTCTACTTCAAAAATACTATGGTACAACATCCTTCACAAGCACTATAGTATCATATATCAAATATTATCCATTGCATGTGGCTTTTTCCTTGTGTGGCATTTAATTGTCCATTACATGTGGCTCTTGAATTATGTGAAATAAAGTGTCATTGTGTTTGATATATTATGTGTGTCATGGCTATAACATTTTGTGTGTATGAGTGGATACATATAATATTATTTGAAGAGTTTGTGGGGCCATGATCCATATCATGCATATTTTCTGTGAAGGTTTATATTCATTACTTATATTGATGATGATTAAAATTATGTGCCTAATTGATATAATACAAATCATAAAATCATCATTATATATATATATATATATATATATATATATATATATATATGTATGTATGTATGTATGTATGTATGTATGTATGTATGTATGTATGTATGTATGTATGTATGTATATATATGTATATACATATACATATACATATACATATATATATATATATACATACATACATACATATATGTATATGTATATTTGTGTGTATATATATATGTATGTATGTATGTATGTATATATATATATATATATATACATACATAAAAATATATATACATACATATATATATATATATATGTATATACATATGTATATGTGTGTGTGTATATATATATATATATATATATATATATATATATATATATATATATATATATATACATACATACATATATATGTGTATATATATACACATACATATATATACATATATATATACACATACATATATATATATATATTATATATATACATTTATATATATACATATATATATATATATACATATATATATGTATATATATATATAAATGTATATATATATACATACATATATATATATATATTGTAGACACCAAAATTGTGTCTACTCCTTGGTCGACTCCCCCTTGGTCTCCTTCATCTGCTTCTAAACATTTCTAACCCATACACTTATTAGTTTAAAATAAATTACCTATTTTAAATTAATAACACCACCCTTGACACACCACCCATGACACCTCACCTTGCCCTTGGATACCTCATTTATCACCCTATGACCCTTCTTAATTACCTAAGACCTATTTCAACCCTCCCACTAACCTCTTGTGCCTATTTAATCTGCCTTTGGACCATCTTCCAATGGCAGCTGAACTCGCTAGATGGAAGAATGGGCAAAAGGCTAACAATAGACTTTTTCCCATTCTCTAACCACTGACGTCGATCAACTGTCAGCCGACGCCGGTGGTATCACCGACATCGATTGCTTAAAACCATGCTCTAACCCCTAAAATAGCTAATCACAGACCTGAAGGCTAATTATCTTACTCCTAAAATTTGACCTCTCTCTCTCTCTCTCTCTCTCTCTCTCTCTCTCTCTCTCTCTCTCTCTCTCTCCTCTCTCTCTCTCTCTCTCTCTCTCTCTCTCTCTCTCTCTCTCTCTCTCTCTCTCTCTCTCTCTCTCTCTCTCTCTCTCTCTCTCTCCCGAATGCACACCAAGCATCACAAGGTATAGGCACTTTGCAGAAATAGCTCTAGACTTTGGGTTTAAAACATTACAGGAAGTCTTCTACATCAGCTAGATCGAAAACAAGCATTCACACCTCTGATTCTTCAGCAAGTAAGAGCTAAGTATTCTTCTTCTATTTCATTTTAATAATTTAGAAAGCATTAGCAGTTAGCTTCTACTTAGTATTTCTAAATATCATCAACCAAACCTGACTTCCTTCCCAAAGATGCTGAGAGGTCTTCCCCATATCCTTACCCTTTTTTGACAACCTATCTTCTACCCCTTGTCCCTCTTAAGACTCTATTGACTTCCCTACAATCTTACACAGACCTCCAAACTCCCAAACAAACCTTCTAGACCCCTCTGTCAACCATAACCATGTCCATAATTTTCCCAAGGCCATTACCCTAACCGACATCGACCATTTCCCCTACCGACATCAGCAAAATAACTGACGTTGGCAACTTGACCAATCGACACCGGTAGAACCACTGACATTGGTGACTGTGATAGACTGATAGCAGAATATAGGTACACATTATCTCTATTTCTTTTGTTCAGTCTTTTCACCATTTCTTTTTCTAGCAACACTCTTTTGTCAAATAAGTGGACTATCATCCCTCAAGGAAGTCTTTACACTTTTGGGACTGAGCATATTGCTTGGCAGTCCACCATATATCTATCTAACATTTTTTTGTTTAAGTCTTTCCTATCTACAGGTGTCATCCTCCATAGCCAAAGAGGAGCTCCTTGAATTGTCTGGATATGGTGCGCAAACTTCATCCGGATACCTACAAACCCCTGACCATTTAATCTTAGTTTCTTTCATCTTCTGAATGTGAAAAAGCGAAAACTAGTTAGAAACATATACATCTAAATATTATCATTAGACATTAAGATATACTCATTTTCATCTAAATTATTGCTCTGAAGAAAATTAACCTTTTTTTTATTTTTCTCTTTACCCTTATGTGGACACTTACTAACATAATGATTTCCACTACAAAGAAAGCATTTAACAGGGGCTTTCTGAAACCCATGATTCCTTATTCTAAATATCTTTTTCTTTTTGTATATATATATATATATATATATATATATATATATATATATATATATATATATATATATATATATATATATATTGTTAGGACTTGTTCCAAAGTCTTAACGTTAGATTAGATTTTTGGTAGGAAATAAATATTGTAAATAGGGCATGCATCTTTTAGTAAAGACACCCCCATAAAATAAAATTACTTAGTTTAATTATTAGGTAGCTTTAATGTTTTATGTTTATTAATTAGAATTACTTTACGGGTTGTTTTCCCATATTTAGTTGGTTATAGGATTAGTTGTTTTTATCGGTCATTGGTAAAAACTATATAAATCAATGTTTGCATTGTAAAAGGGTTAACGGAGTAAAGGCACCCTTATGTACTTGATTTTTTGAATTATTAATAAAATACTTGTGCACTCGCACTAAGCGGGGACAATGTTCAACCTATTTTGATTCTAGAGTTATCAGTGGTATCAGAGCATGGTTATTTTGGAAGCTTGGTGAATTTGAAGGAGGAAGGTGAAAAATCATTTCACATGATATCATTTGGCATGAAAATAAGGTATGCCATATAGTATTGGTTTAAATATTTTGAAAAATTATTGAATTATTTTAATTTTTCAAAAATTATTTATATTTAAACCTGTATTTTCCATATACCACAGTCTGGTCTTTTTATCATTTGGTCTTTTTTATCATTTGATACTCCATTTTCCTGTGTTAAAACTCCTCATTTGGCATAAAAAATGAATTTTTAACATTTAATGTTATTAAATTCATTATTTTTTGACAAAAACTAGATTTGTACGGCCTTTTTATCTGAGAAAAATATTTGAAAGTTTTCATTCATGGCTGCCATTATGATTTGCATTCATTTCAACTTTTTTTAAATCCAAATCATCTGCAAATGGTATTAAACCCCTATGTTTTCATTCAAATTGAAAATCTAGAATTTTTTTACACTTGTACAGCGTATTGTACAGCCTTCCAATGTCTAGGCTTCATTTGGAATTCATTCACTGCAAAACATACCTTGAAAATATGCAAAAACTTAGTCAAAATCTATTTTAGCATGCCTGTACAGATTTGTACGGCCTGTAGGTGAGAAAATAGGTGAAAATAATTCTCCAGCAATAGCCATGGCATCCTAGGCAAACATGGTGCTGGAATAAAACTTAGAAATTTATTTTTGAGTTTTCTAAAGTTTGCTTTTCAAATATTTGCTAGGTCCCATGGGAGAAGATTGAAAGAGAGGCTGTAAAAAGGAAAAAATTTAAATACATTTACTCATATGTAATTTTTTTTTTTAATTTTCCCTCATACACTAAATCTAGTAGAAATAGAATTTCTGAGTGTAGTCTTCTGCAAATGCTCTTAGAGCAATTGGTTAAGCCCATTTTGTTAGAAGCTTGCAAAGGAGGAGGTCAAGTGTTCAAATCCCTTCTTTTTGGAGAAAGTTGTTTTTGCTTTGGAATATGCTTTTTTTGAAAAAAGAATATTCTCTTTTTTAAATTTAGAATATTGTAAAACACATACTTATTGTATTGTGTTATTTAATTTTTTGAAAAAGGGGCAGAATTCAATCATATTTCTTTTGCATTGTTGTGGTAAGATAAGGGTGTAATTGGTGAAATAAGGTTGTAATTTGGTGAAATAAGGGTGTAATCATTGATTTTTGGTGTGGTTAAGTGCAAAACCCATCAAAAATACTTTTTTTTAAATTTTACACTCTACGTAGAGGTTAAGTGCAAAACCCCATAGAAGCAGTGTCTTGTGTAGTGAGTGTGATATTTGTTTCATTTCTTTCACATTTTGTTGCACATTTCTCTATTGCACTTTCATTCATTTCAAAATGCTGAAAATTTATATTTTGCTTTCAGATGGTGATAGATTAACAATTTCCAATTATTCAGATTGGAAACGATTGATGGAGGCTTCACTAGTGTTTAATGAATTATGGGATATTGTTAAGAATGAAAATCCCACATTGCCAACAGAGCAGGCTAAATTAGATATTTTCAATTTACGTGATTCTAAGGCCTTAGCTCTCATTAAATGTTGTTGTACTCGTGATATGTATGTTCATATTGAAAATTCTCCTCATAGTTACACTGCATGAAAACATTGTCAGATTTATATGAGAAGAAACCTAAGCATAAGAAGATAGATATTCATATGCAGTTGTTTACTTTGTCATTAGATGAAGATGGGGATATGGGAGAATATATGTCTAAATTGAAAAATATCACTACTGAGTACACTAAGGCTGGTTTTGGAAAACTAGATGATGACCTCATAGTTACTGCTGCTTTGAAAGGACTACCAGGGTCCTATAGGAATTTTGTTGAAATTTTGCATGTCTCTGACAAGATCACAGGCATCACCTTTGATAAGTTGGCTGAGTTGCTCATCCAATATGACCTCTCTCTACCCAAGAAGTCCAAGAAAACTAAAAAATCCCATGTTTTAGAGTCAAAGCCTAGTTCATCTTCATCTGGGCATCAAAACAATAGAGGAAACAGTTATAGAGGGGGTCGAGATTACAGAGGAGGTAGATATCAAAACAAAGGTAGGGGTCATTAAAATAATCAACAATATAATCAATCACATTCACATGAAACAAGTGATCGAGGACATGGTCACAATTCATATAGGGGCAGAGGTCAAGGTAGATCTGACATTCAGTGTCATAGATGTGGAAAATTTGGTCACATTGCCTCATAATGTAGGATTCCTTTTGATAAAATTCAGAGGCCACAAAAAGTGACTAAGACTAACTCTGCTCAGTATGTCGATCATGACTATGATGAATCTAGTAATGTTGCCCATGAATTTGCATTCACTACTTTGGGGCACATTGATTATATTGAATATGAGGCTAGAGATGAGCTCACAGATGTATGGGTTTTAGACACAGGAGCAACCAAACACATAACATTTAGGAGAGATTTCTTTTGGTCTTATAAGGAAGCTTCTCTCTCTCTAATTGCCTTAGTAGATAAGTCTATGCATACTCCACTAGGACTTGGTTCTATTCAAATTCTTCTTCCTAATGGGTCTATAAAATACTTGGAGGATGTTTGGTATGTTCTCACATTAAAGAATCACTTACTTTCTTTGGTAACTATTCGAAAGAAAGGTTATCAAATTGTGCTTAAAAATGGGCTCATTTACATCAATTCAGTGAAGGATAATTATAAAACAATGTATACAGGATATGAAGATGGAAACTTGGTTAGATTGCATTCTAAGGTGCTTCCTCCCAATATAGAACTTGCAGTAGTTATTAACACAGGTACAGGTACTATGTCTACATAGTAGCTATGGCATCTCGGCTATGGACATTTGAATATCTACTCTTTAGTGGATTTGTAGAGATATGGTATGCTAAATGGGTTGCCCACTTTTCACAAAGATAGTATTCTTTGTGAGTCATGTGTTTTGGGCAAACAAAATCGGGAAAATTTTCCTAAACAGTCATCTTGGAGAGCTAACAGATGTTTACTATTAGTTCATAGTGATATATGTGACATGAAAAAGTCATCCATTGGTGGGTGTAGATACTTTATCTTGTTTATTGATGACTTTCTAGGATGACTTGGGTATTCTTTATGAAAAATAAATCTGAAGTTTTTGCTAAGTTTGTTGATTGGTTACACTTAGTCGAAAAAGAAACAGGTTCACATTTGGCCACTCTTCGTTTAGATAATGGAGGTGAGTATACCTCTAATGAATTTTTAGACTATTGTTGAGAACATGGAATTCATCGACAATATAGTAATGCTTATACTCCATAACAAAATGGAGTATCTAAATGAATGAATAGAACTTTAGAGGGCACAGCATGTGCCATGTTGCACTATAAACAACTTGATGATAAATTTTGGGCCGAAGCTATTGGTATTGTAGTGTATTTGAGAAACAGGTCCCCCACAGTTGCACTTTTGGGACAAACTCCATATGAGGCATGGTATGGGTTTAAACCCAAAGTTAAACACTTGAAAGTGTTTGGATGTGTTTGTTTTGCTTTGGTTCCTATTAAACATAGAAATAAGTTGGAACCACGAAGTCAAAAATGCATCTTTCTTGGTTATTCTAAAGATAAAAAGGGGTTTAATTTGCTTGCACAGGATTCAGGAAAATTCATAGTGAGTTGAGATGTAATATTTGATGAGTTTGGGACTATGAACACTGCAGAGATTGATTCTCAACTTGATAGATTAGAGAGGAAAAATACAAAAAGAGATAAGGGTTTGAGTAATGGGGATAACTCTTCAAAGTAATGGTATGAGACTCAAATTCCTTCACTTTCCTCTCCTTCATCTACAAGTTCACAAGTTGATGACTTAGAAATTATTGAAAATTCTCTAAGTCCCCCATTGAATAATGCACATAATGAGACTTCTAGAGTCCCTGATTTGAATAATTTGTGTAAGTATCCAAAATGGGCTCAAAGTACTTTTTCTGACTTGACAGTAGATGAAGTTGGTTTAACAGGGCCTAGGAATTCTTGAAAACAAGTGAACTATGCTATGGTTATTACTACTTCCACTGAGCCATCCACTTTTGAGGAGGCATCTACTGAACATGTTTGACAATAGGCAATGAAATGTGAGTATGATTCCATACTTAACAATAATACATGGGTTTTAGTTGATCCTCCTCCACATGTTAAACCCATCAGATGTAAATGGGTTAATAGGACTAAGTATAAATCAAATGGCTCCATTGATAAACATAAGGCATGACTTGTTGCAAAAGGATATGCACAACAAGAAGGTATTGATTATGAGGAAACATTTGCACCAACTACCAAATGGCACACTATTCGTATGGTACTTGCCTTAGCAGCACAAAATGGTTGGAAAGTACATCAATTGGATGTTAAAAGTGTTTTTTTAAATGTTGATTTATAGGAAGAAGTCTATATGAAATAACCTCAATGTTTTGAACAGGTGGGTGCTGAACACAAAGTGTGTAAATTGATAAAAGCTTTGTATGGGCTCAAACAGGCACCCAGGGCTTGGTATGAGAAACTGGATTCATACTTGAAATCCATTGGTTTTCATCATAGTGAATCAAATGATACTCTCTATTTTTGAGTGCAGGGTAAGAAAATGGTGATACTAGTTCTCTATGTTTTAGATTAAGGTAAAAATAGGTTTTGAAGGGATCTCAAAACCCTATAAAACAAGGTAAAAGATAAACCATAAAGCACACCCAAGTTAACAAAAGAACCAAAAAACAAAAAAGTATCAAAACCAAGTTTTATAGGGACCTGTTACCAACAAATATAACCAAAAAACTCTGTTGTCAAAACACTGATTTGAAAGTTAACCAACAGAACCAGCAAGCTGGACAACCTCCCAGACCAGTAACCAGTAAACCAGAAAAGCAACCAATTTACTAACCCCAATAAACCAGTCAGCAAAAGGGAACTTTAGATGATTAAGGTTTTTTTTTGTTTGCATGACTGAAGGTTCATATCTAGAGGAGGGACTAAGGGCTTAGACTTCTTCCTTCTTATTGCTGTCCAACTGTCCTCTACCTTAGCTGCCTCAGCAACCCATGCCTCAGAAGATATAGAACTTTGGATTCTAATGGGCATTAAATCCTTATGAAAATCAAACATTGTTTGGCTCTTAGGAAGATCATCTGAAGCAGGGGGAGAGCCCACCACCTCCTCCTCTGGTTCAGCAATATCACTTACCACAGCCTCCACAGGGGCTTCATTAGAAGGCTTCACCAATGGTTCCTCTTCAACTTCCAGTTTTGATTACGAGCATTCCCCATTCTCAAACTCTGAATCAGATGTTGCTTCCAAAGATTGTTTGTCAATGTTATGTTCAGAGGAGACCTTAGGCCACCAAGAAGGTGAACGCTTGGGATTGGATTTCCTAGCAACACAACAAGCAGCAATATGTCCCATCTAGTGGCACATCCTGCACCGAAAAGGGATGCCCTCATAATCTAAAGTTTGTGTCTAGGTGCCTCTTGGGAGTCAAGGTAGATGATGACTTGTTTATTATAGGTAATGATGAAAACCATAACAAGTCTGTGAAGAAGGAATTAAAAGATGGGTTTGAGATGACAGATCTTGGACTTCTTCACTACTATCTTGGCATAGAGGTAACTCAGAAAG
>JARHVA010001963.1:1485000-1497500 GCA_037957365.1 Torreya grandis | reverse complement strand
ATTATTCAAAATAATATGCACATCTTAGATTTTTAAGGAGTGGTCCACATAGCCAAATTAGAACATAAAAAGGTCATAGTTGCATGTTACTAGGTATAAAAAATAAAAAGAGTGTACTACATTTTATATGGTTCAAAAAAATTCACACACAACTAATTAAGGGAACTGAAAGTGATTTTAACCTGATTCAAACTATTATAATGTAATAAATACTTAAACATTCATCTAGGATTTAATGGTTTCTATCAAAACCAAAGAAGTAACCCCTTTTCTAAGGTATCTTCTAATCAATTAAGCACAATAAAAGTTAAAAAAAAAGGATTTATAAAAAATGTATTATAGCACTAGATAAGAGTTTTTACATCCAAAAAAATATTTTATGCACAAGCATAAGGATCAGAGAATTTTTATAACCCCATTATGCATATAAACTTTTCCAACAAACCTTGACAGTGTTAGTTGTAGTAGGAATCCAAATTTTAAGGAAGGATCAATAAATTCTATTAACCCTTGTTTTAGATCTTAGTACCAAATTAAGTATATCTTGAGTATTCACAGATATTGTGGCATTTTTTGTGAGTGATAGACAATTATAATTATATAATTATATGTTTTTCTTGTCAATTATAAATCAATTGATTGTCACATCTATTAGACCCTTTCAATTCATATTATTCTGTTTATTGTCGTTATTTAAATTTTCATGACATTTTTTCTTATATTATTATTTTTATTGATTTGTTTGATATGGTTTTAATACACCTATTTTTATACTGAGAGTTTTACCATATTTATATTTCCTCTATATATGACATATCTATACTTTTGACAATTACTTTTTTGAATTAAATATCGGCCTTATGCCTCATTATTCATGGTGATTTCTCTTTTTCATGATCTAGTATTTAAACACTTATTGCATGAAACTTTTGACACATAGTTTGTCATATCTATATATTGGTGACTATGATGTTTTATAGATAATATTCATATAATTATACATTTACGCTAGTTCTACATATATCTAGTGATTCATAAATACATCATTCTAAATATATTTTTCTGTATGTGTAATACAAAAATTATATATATATATATATATATATATATATATATATATATATATATATACACTATAAAAATGTAAAATAAATTGTAAAATACCCCCAAATAATCTATTTTTAATTATCTTAATGACATTATGTGTGTAATGCCTATTTTACTTATCTTAGAGGTTTTTATGCATTCGTTTTCCATGAGTACTTCTCATGGCATGATTTAATATGTAAGATGCAATATATTCAAGTTAAATATGGTTATGTAATCATTTCATGCCTCACCTATGGGGGACATTTATATACATTCATGATTATTACATGGTGACATTGTTACTTATTCTCCAGTTAGTATATTAAGCCACTTTGTGTAGATCATGCATCTTAAATTTTTATTCACATATATAGTATACATATATTAATTACATACATGGATATCTACATAAATTTATTTTAATATAATTATTACATTGGATGAGTACATTTTAGTGGTTTCCTCAACATTAATACTTTTCTATGTATTACACCTTTGTATCATATCATCTATATCTCTTTGAATAAGATTTGGGCCTCATCGATACATATTTTATAAACCATAGTAATATGCAAATATTTTTTCTTATAAATGTTGTGAATTTCATGTGTATTCATCCTAAATATAAATTGTATTATTTTATCTCTTTAGTATCACATCAGGCCTTTTATTTTATTTTTTTAAATGATAATGTTTAAGATAATTATTTCATGTTTCTTTTTGAGTTTCCCTAGCCATTCCAATTTGATTGGTTATCCTATTTTAGAACTTGCATTAATTTCCTAATGATGAAAACATATTTATTGGGACCTTTAGTCATAACATGAGTTAATTTATGAGAAAATCCATAATTTTATTAGAATCCTCCTCATTTTATTAGTATGATGGATTTTTTTACTTTTCAATTATTATTATACTTATACTAATAAAAAATAAAATATGTGGTATCATACATGATATTATATATTTTCCTATGGAGGAATCTTACCCACATTTATTCCTTATTAAATAAATATATACACAAATTTTCCCAACTAGGGCATGCTACCCATTTGGTTTATTATATATACACATGTTCCCGATGGAGGCATGATACCCATAATTTCTATCATATATCATATATATTTTCCTATGGGGAATTGTAGCCATGATTTTTTATTATCGACATATCATATATATGGATTCTATTATAAAGATTTTTATTATGAGTCTACATTTTTAGTCAAATTTTATATCTTACACATATTATGACACATGATAGATTAAGACTAATGGAACATTCATTGCCATAATATTTACACTATTAAGTTCTCATATAATGGTAATCATGTTATTTTCATGTGTACACATTCATTTAAGGGACTTTTTACATACTAATATATATCATGTGAACATGACACATTTATATAAACTTATCATTGGGGGTTATTCTGCATATATACATTGTACTATTCATTGATTGGCCCTTATGCCCTACACATCATTTTACATTTTGTCAAAATATGTTCATAATGTTTTATATGTACTTGATTCATATAATTTTCCCATTAAGGGGAAAGATAAAAATTAGCATTAAAGAACACTACAAAATATAAAAATTGAAAACATTAGTTTATAAATGGTTACATAATTACATATGATATATATTTACATATCCATAATCTAAATGTGCTTTCCACAATACTTCTTGTGTGGGTGTTATGAAAATTCATGGGTTACATGACACTAGACTATGTACTATTTACTCACATATTGAGGTGGAATTTTCAATAGAAAACATGTCTTATTAGCGGGTTACTTACATATATCATATTTGTCATGGTGAATTTTTTTTTTTTGTTTTCCTTTATCATATTAATTTAAATTTCATTGGCTAATTCATCTTGTTCTAGTAAATATATATTATATATCACAAAGATGTATTTTTTTATGGTTGATACATGCCTATATCATTTTTTGTGCATGAATATAGCTTACATGTGTATATGTTTTCTTTTTTATGTATACTTGACCATCAAGGATCCTCTTTTTCTCTTATTTTAAGTATTACACAATTTTGTAGCCTCACTAACTTGTCTTGTCACTAACTTTTATGTTATATTACATTATTCATTATTTGTAAACATGATGCTAATAATTTATATTAGTATATTATTGGTCCCTACTTTACTGTAATATCAACCATGAATATATTGGGGTGTTACCATATATATATATATATATATATATATATATATATATATATATATATATATATATATATATATATATATATATATATATATATAATGGCATATTATATCACATTTAACACAATCTAGTTGTTCCCATCTTACTATGCATATGAGGGAATCATACCATTTGGCATGGACTTTAAATAATTCATTGGTATCATCCATATACAAAGTTTATTATAAAATGTTTAAATATATTAATGTTTTGGCCATAGTATTTTCGTAATGTATGAGTCATCTTAACATTATATTTTGAGATGGCTAATTTTAGTGCATGTATTCATCCATCATCTCAAAGGGAAGAATATCAAATCATAATTTCAAAAAAAAACAAAATGCATAAAACTTTAGTGAGCATAAAAAAAAATTCTACTTCCTTGATCAAGAAGTAGATTGGTCCCTAGTGACTCCCAATGAAGTATTGTTGTGTTTTAGAACCTATAAAAATTCTATTTTTATAATAACTTGTTATAGAATGGAGATCAAATACAAAAAATATATATTCATTATTATATTCTCTTTTCAAATTAAAATATTAAAATATTAAAATTTAAAATCTTCAAACATTCAAAATTCAAACTTCAAATATCTATCATGAGTATTGACTACTTGAATAAATTGACACTTGTTTAAAGAACATCAAAATTACATGTTAATGTAATCTTACCATGATAAAAGAATTGAAATTAATTTACTCTTCCTTGGGTAAGTTAAGGTATGTTTTTCAAACTATTAATATTTATATTTTGATGCACACATGCGTTAACTTGTACTCACATAACCATGTCAAAGTGGGTGAATAATTTAAACACTTAAATTTCATAAAATATATTTATCCCCATTATCTTATCCCTAATTTACCATAATTGATATAATTTCTATATTTTCCTAATTATAGAACTTATTTGACCTTATATTGGTATCCATTTATCCCTTGAGTCTTAAAATAACATATAAACACTTACCAAAATATATTTATTTGCATCCCTAGAATAAAATTCATCTATTATAATGTATCTCATTGATAACTAAGCGTATTTTTGTCTAAGATCAATTCTACACCCTTCATGACTTTTCCCTAGTCAGATCTAATCCTTGTGTAGTTCATTCCACTTTTCATATATGGGTCATTTATCCTAATTTATCTAATATTTTTCCTTTATTGTCACCTATTTTCATTTATAAACATAGATAACATGACCTACCTTATCCTAGACTAACCTATATATACAAGTCATCTTAAACCATTTAGTAGGAATTAAAAAAAAGGTGAGCATCAAACATAGTAGTATCATGTTACTGACCTAGAACATATCCAACCATAAATTTACTTATTTCCTCCTAATTCATGTTGATCTTTATTGAGTATTATCTTACACACTTGTGACAATGTTTTTTTTTATGTTGGTCTCTCACTATCCCCTAATATCAAATGAAGTTATTAGCTTGGATGTATCTACATCATCACTTATAGGTAAGAGGAGGTTCAAAACCATTTATATACATATTCCATTTATTGCACTTATAACTACATGGAATTATAATTCTAATGTATGTAATATATATCTTTAAACATTGATCCAATGGTTTCATAACTCCATAACCCATTATTTTGTTTTGAGTGATAATTTAGGTAAAAGAGAAGGAATAAAAAAACAACACATTCTACCTGAAATATAAGAAAGTGAAAGTATAATAAGGCCATAAAATAGGAGGTGAAAAAACCAAATATAATTTAGGATATGTAATACTTCACAATTTTGATATAATAAAGATAGATTCTACTGCATATACATTTCTAGGTCAAATCCATACAAAAGATGAAACTATCAAGGAGTATCTAAGGGTCAAATTAGAGTCCAAACTAATGCACAAAAAATATACACAATCATATTTATAGATCTAAACTTAAAAAATATTAGAATAATAAAATGTTGTTAACATTCCCTTTGTACTTACTTTGGATAGCTTAGTTGTTTATCTCTTTGCCTTGTTATTATTACTTAGCCAATTGATTAGATCTGAACTTTTTACTTTCATAGACATAATATTAGATCTATTCATTGCAATATGTTTTTCCTTGTTTTATGTAAAAATATAATTAGGTTGAACAAATCCTAAAAAAATATGTAAGAAATGATATAGTAGTTATATATTCCCCTAAAAGTTATGGAATACCATTATCTAGGAATTGGGTAGAAGAATTGGGATGAAACATTTAATTAGATATACAATATGATAGTAATATTATGTTTGGATGTATAAATGTGAAGGTTTATATTGAGCATAAATATTCATTTAATCTCAACAATCCAAATTTCCCTCAAAATTATCCCAAGAATATAGTCAAAGATGATTTTGGTAGCCACTTCTTGAGCATACATCATCTTTATAAATATTTCCATGAGAAGGAATGTGAGATTACCCCTTCAAACCTAATTTAATCCATTTTTTTTTATAAAATTTCATTTGATGGGCATGTTCAAAATAATAGATGCAAGGTAGAATATATCCTCATAATTGTTATAGGTGAAACATTTAATAGCTTCTCATAAACCTAAATTTCAATGTATTAACAATGTTTTAGAATATAAATCACTCCTGATGATGTTAGACACTAGAAAGTGTTTTGGGATGATCATAAAATAAAAATATTCCTATAAGGAATTGATGAATATACAACTCTCACTATAGATGTATATCAAGACGTTGAATCAAAATATTCTAAACATTCTCAAGAGGAGAATGGATTTCGTATTGAATTAACAAGGAAAAGGTGATACATATTATGACCAACATCATAACTAAGGGGTTAATCCCCTTAGAAACATTTTTAATGAAAAATATTTAGTTTCAAAATTAGTAATTAAGTCACCCTTAGAGGATCATATATAAGAGGTAAATCTAGGAATTTCCTAATTTCCTCAATTATTTATCACACCTAAACATTTTTTGACTCAATAAAAATGATAGTAAACTAGATGGATGATGTCTATAAATATGTATTTATATGGAAGTATGAGGATATCAATACATATATTATAGATACTATAACAACTAGATTAAGTTGACACTATATATCAAGCCTTTCCATCAAAATATGATGCTAGTGAATCCTATTATCCAATTAGTAATGCATAAAGAACTGAAGAATGTTTTGGATTGAAAGATCATCATATCAGTGAGGTATATTAATAAGGTTACTAATATAGTACTAATTCATTATAAAAATGGTAATATTAGATTGTGCACAAACTTTAATAATTTAATCAAATAATCATTAAAAGAGAACTATCCATTTCTTATGATGGATCAACTCCTTCAAAAGGTGGTTAGATCTAAGAAATTATCTATAATGGTTGTATTTTAAAGGTATAATCAGGTTTTGGTAAATATATAAGATCAAAATAAAACAAATTGTAATACCCTATGGAGTACCTTCTTGTATGATATTATGTAGGTTTTCATGATATAGCTTATTTGAAAGAGAAATTTCAAGATTCATCATGTCAAAATTTAAAAAAAAATACCTAATATTTTGATTACTATACATGTGCCCATCATCAAGGAGATAATGATATATAATAATTTATTCCATGAGGATTATAGAAGGCTTGTACTTATAAATAATAATAAAAAAAGGTACAAAAATATAGTCAGCCAAACCAAATGAACTAAATGAAAAAATAATGATAAATGTTGGAGCAAAGTTTCAAAGAGATATGGATTATGCATTTAAAAATTTTAACTTGATATATTATTATTAACCTATATGACTTATAAAAATATTATCCAATAAAATTGAACAATATCCTCAACATCAAAAATAAGTCTTTTAATGTTGCAAAAAATACAATAATTCTTTTATCCCTAAAAACTATTTTTTTTATTCAAGGGAAATTGACTCGTTATATAGTATGTTAAGAAGGAATTAGGAAAAGTATTTTAATAATAGATTCAATCAAACTGGTAAAATTTCCAAGGCATAAAAATGGAGTCCAATATTTATTTAGATAAATTATTTTTCATAAAATATTTTTCCCCAATTTTTTGAATTAAACAAAGAGATTAATAACTTGCTGAAAGATGGGAATGAGATAAAATGGAATGAAAAAGTTAGGAAATTTTTTGAACACCTCAAAGATGCCTTAGCTAAATCTTTGTGCTTAATAGTCAAAAATATACAAAGGAGTTTCAAATTTTCTCTTTTGCACCTCAACATACTATAACTATCATTTTTTAACAAAATAATGACTAAGGATTTGAATAACCTATTATTTCCATGGGAAAATACTTAAAAGATATTAATTTTATATAAAACAATATATATAAAAACTTATGCCTTAGTGAAAGAGGTTAAATATTTCATATATTATATACTAGAGTCTAATAACATAGCTTTAGTTCTTCATAATATGGTAAAATAAATATTTTATTAATAATAAATGGATATTAAAATGGTTATATGGATAGCTAAAACTAAAAAAATTGACATGGAAGTAGACCTAAAAAATTTATTGACAGATTAAGGGTTAGTAAATTTGATGGCCAACCTAATCTTGATACCATGGAAATAAATCAAGCTTCCTCAGACTCTAAGGCTACAGATCATAATAGAGAATTCAAAAAGTTTAGCGAATCAAAATTTTACACAAAAACAGTGACTCACTTATTTACTCATGCAATATTTATACAAATTGAAATCTCTTAAAAGAGTTTAACATAGATATTATTCAAGGAAATATTGATAGGAAGACTTTAAAATGTTCTCATCCTCCCTTAGTTTGGTACAAGTTAAATTTTAATAGATCTTGAAAAGATAATACAAAGAAGGAAAGAGGAGGATGATTGATCAAGGATGACAAATGAAATTTATTAACAACATATGGTGTAAATCTGAGTACTCAAACCCACCACTTGGTAGAAACTAAAGCTACTCTATGGAGTATATATGTTTTAAATAGATTATGTATACTCATATAATGATTTAAGGAGATTACCTCAATATTATTAACTATCTATCAAGGAAAATCCCACCCATATCAACAATAAAAAAACCTCATATTAAAAGCTACAACTATTTTTCAATATTTTAAATAAATTTTGATAACATGTGTATAAGGACGGAAACAAAATGGTGGACTAGTTTAACAATTAAGGGATTATTTGTGATAACATTAAGAATTGGAAATATTTCAAAGAGTTTCTTGAGGAAGTATTTTTACTCAACATATCTCATTCTTTTTACCAAATAAGGACCCATTACATTCTAAAATATATAAGATATAATGTGCAAATCTTATTTCATAAGAGCTTTATATGTTGTACCTAACATAACTATTAAACAAATGCAAATGGACATATTTTTTTAACTCAAAATAAGTTAATACTTTTCATAAGTTTTGCATATACATACATTTTCAAAACATACACAATTTGTAAAATCTCAGTCTTCACAGGAATTGGTCTTAAGAACTTTTATTTTAAAGTTAATTTTTGGCATTCTTTGATCCTTCAAACCTATACAAACATTTTCAAAAAAAAATCTTCAAAACTTTTATATATAGATTTCATTTATAAGTTTTGTTCTCAATTTATGTTCATAGGTTGGGTCCTTGTAAATTTATCTGACATGTATACAAGTATTCAACATTTATGTCCATTACAAGTTTGCTCTTTAGGATCCTAGTATTTGTAAATTTTTAATTTCAAAAAAATTTTAAAGTTTATTCTTCGGTAGGTCTAGGCCAACTTTTACATTTTAGAAAAAATGTTTGACATTTACTCTTTAGAGAAAATGTTTGGAATTTAGACTTCAGTGTTTTATCTTTGGAACCTACCCTTCAATGAGACTATTTGGCATTTCCATATTTGGTTTAAATGTGAGATAAAATATTTCAAAGAAATAAATGCAAGTCTATAGAAATTTTGCATTTCATAAAATGTTTGACATTTATTATTCAGAAGGTCTCTACCAGCTTTTACATTTTTGTCAAAAATGTTCAACATTTACCCTTCGAACAAAATGATCAAAATTTGGTCTTAGGTATTTTTTATTTGTAAATTTCTCTTTGGAATTATATCTTGAGTGAAATTGTTTAGCATTTACATCTTCAGATAAAATTCATAGAAAAATATTTTAGAGAAATATTTTGACATAGGTCTTCAGAACTTCTGGTTCAAAAAATGTTCAATGTTTATTCTTTGTAAGTTATCAGTAGTCTTAAACAAAAGTGTTTGGTGAAAGTGTTTAGAACTTTTGATTCAAAACTTTCACTTTAAAAAGGAAACCTCAGAGCCTTCAAAAAAGGATTCCTACCATAGGCCTTCAAAACTTTTATTCAGAAGATGTGTTCACTTCAAAATAATTTGTATTGACTCAGTTTTAATGAAACATCCAATTTATTAAAGTCTCCATGGCATAGCTAATTTAAATCAAAAGTAATAATAGGAGGAAAATTGGCAAAATACAATGACATGAAATATTTTGAAAATCTATAATGTTTATGTGGCATATCCACCAAAATAAAGTGGCAAGGTTCAAATTGAGAAACTTAAATGAACTTAGAGATGTTGGACATTAATGATGTAATAACTAGAATTGATTACCAAAAGATATATCAATGAATTGAAAACAAATGTGGTGCTCATTGACCATAAACAACTGAGTTCATTTTCATTCATGAAAACAAGCCCTAACTACCTGCATCTAAATTGTGAAGTGCATACAAAAAATCCAAGACACCAAGTTGAAGAGCTAAAACTCTATCATCTTAGAAAATTAACTATGGATTTTTCATCTAAGACATTCATGGGAACCCTACTACCATATATATTATTTATCAATGACTCTATAGAATACAAAGAGACCATTTTCAATTTATCAGTATTCAGTGACAAGTATCCCAACTACTCAGACTTATGAGACATAATTCACCATATGGATGCACATATTTATGAGGAGAACTGAAACAACACCCCCAAAAAAAAATTAGAGTCATCTATTAGAGTATGCTTTGGTCACATGCTAGGCCCTCTTAAAAGACTTTCTAACATAATGAAAACATTCAACGCACTATATTCATACATAAATAGAATCAAAAGAGGGGAAATAAGGCAATTCACTAGAGTTAAACACATAAAAAGGTGTTATGAGGAAGCTTATTATTATTTATAAGGATTATGGAATTTGGGGCATATTAATGTACACATACATTGATAAGTCTTGAGCACTATAAGTGATACTCATTATATGACCATTTCTAGGTCCTTAGCCCTATGTAAATATCTCACTCTAGTTAGTGGGTTTTAGTCTTGCTTGAGGATGGTTAAGTTAAAGTATTGGCTTCTATGAGAATGATGGATTTGTTATTCTTAAGTTATCATTTAGATTAATCATGGGGTTAGATCAAGATACATGCTATATAAATTAAACAAGCATTTAAAATCAACAAACGAAATTAATTCAACACTTGTAGATTTTGATTTATTCATGCGACTAATTATGTTAAAGCATAAGATAAAATAGATTAAGTACAAGATTGTTTAGTGCTACTAGCTGGGTTACAACACCCTTCGACCTTCAAGGTCATTTCACTATTCATACACCATTTATATCAAACAAGTATTTTTATAAAAATTCATGGCATATTTATTGCTCAAAATTTATATTCCATAATCTATGCAACAATTTAGACTGGCATAGCCAAGCTATAATAATGAGTTTAAGGCATTCAAGAAATCAAATCTAAACTTTCGATATAAAAGAAATAACTTACACAACTAGTAATAGTGAAATTAAATCATGTATCCACTAAACAAAGAACTCTTTTATTTCATATAACATTCAATAAATGAAAGCTTAAGGATATAAGTGTGTTAGAATTCAATTATAATCCAACTAGATAATAAACAAGCATTTAACAACAATATTCAAGAATGGAGTTCAACTTCATAAACAATGAAGTTCCTTAGAGTTTGAATATGAGTGGAACCCAAATCAAAGGTTCCACTTAAGGAACTCTTACAAATTTTTTTGTAGGGTAGTTGAGGCAACCAGACAAGCAAGTTTAGCTATTGAAAAGGATGGAATAACATACAAATAATAAGAAAGGAAGTAGTGAGTGTATAATTTAAGTTTTATCAAATGGATTAATTGATATAACTTATTTATCATCCTGGATTACATTATGGTTTCCTTAAAATTCATGTATCTAATCAAGTAGATAATATAAGTAAACATTATGCATGATCAATATTTAGTCATAAGAATTAAATATTAATTCCTTTATCGAATAGAAAAAGTATTTACTTCTTAATTTCATATTTCATAATTTAACATACATAACTTAAAAAATAATATTTTATAATTATACCTTGCAACCCAAAATGTTTGAAGTGCATGATAATAGAATTTGGTTTATTTTTTTCTTACGATCTAGCTATCAAGTTTATGCATTGATGAAAGGGTTAAGTGTCACATATCTATGTAATTATAAACAAAAGTAACAAGCTAACCAACAATAATTTAGCTAATGTAAGTTATTATGTAACTTCTATCTAAATTCCCATAAAAACTATTCATTCTGAATTAAACAAAGGGTTGAATTATTGAACCAATATAAAGTGTGTGTGTGTGTGTATATATATAGATATATATATATATATAAAGTGGCAAACCCAAACCAAATATTAACCTAATTCAAATCTAATTTATTTCTTCTATTTAAAGTAGATTTCCAGAACTAAATCTAACCTGAGAATGTCTAAGTGAATATTCAATTGACATAAAGAATTATTTGGTCATTGAATATTATTAAAGATGTCCATATCAAACAACTAATCAAAGTAGGATAGAATCATTTTCGTACAAGAATTTTAGATCAATTAACCATTAATATATTAATGAACAAGTATATAGGAATTGATTGCATTACATAACTAAATCCAACCTAAGGATTATTAAATCAATGTAGGATTAGTATATATACACTAGTGTTATACTCAATAAATTTTGGCTTGTTAGGATCATAAGGATTAAAAGATCAATTGAATAATAATACAAGGTACATGTATAAGATCTTTAGCCAACAATTAACTTTATCTCTTCAATATTCTTTTTCTATAATTTATTCATAACATTCGTTAGTAGCTAACAAGATCATTATAATTACTAAA
>JARHVA010001963.1:1437500-1480000 GCA_037957365.1 Torreya grandis | reverse complement strand
GAGTGTCTTCCCAAGTAGCACTCATTTCCTTGATAAGGTCCCATTGCATCAAAACTTGTATATTCTTATTATGCAACTTAACACTATGATGGTTTAATCTTCTCATTGGTTCCAACTAGATATTTTCCTCTTTCATGACCTATAAATGACTCCAATCTAAAACATGAGATGGATCTGGTATATATTTTATCAATAATGTAACATGAAAAACATCTTGAATCCTTGAAAGATGAGGAAGTGCCAGCTGGTAAGTAATAGGGATAATCTTTTCCACTGTGTTGAAAGCATAAAAATAATGTGGTGCTAACTTGGAATCCTTTCCAAATTTAATAGAAATTTTCTATGGTCTAAAGCACAGGAAAACTTTGTCCCTCATATTAAATTATCACATATTTACCTTAAGATATGCATAACTCTTTTGCCTATCAGAAGCTAGTTTTAAAATATACCTTATTATTTCCATTTGTATGTCATATTGTATTAGAAAATTGGGTCCACTAATAGCCCTTTTTTCTAATCTATCCTAACCAATAGATGTTCAACACTTATGTCGATATAAATTTTCAAATGGAGCCATGTTAATAGATGAATGGTAGGAATTATTACATGCAAATTTAACTAGATGAAGATAATCCTCCAATTTAATTTTTTGATCTATTACATATGCACAACATATCTTCTTAAACCAATTAGTTGAGCCATTTTATTTACTCATCCATTTTTGGATGATATGAAGAGCTAACAATCAACTTTGTTATAAAGGTTGTAGTTATAATATGCCAAAACCTTGAAGTAAATAAATTATCTTGATCAAATAGGATCACTTTAGGTATACCATGGAGTCTTACTACTTCCTTCACAAATAATTTTACAAATATGGATGCATCATTTGTTTAATTTTTAGCAATAAAGTGGCCAATTTTAGTTGATTTATCATCACTACTAGGCTTGTATCATGCTTACTATGTGACTATGGTAGCCCCATAATAAAATCAAGTGAGACTACAACCCACTTATCTTTTAGAATATCATGAGGGTACAACATCCCTCCTAGATGGTAATGTTCAACCCTAACTTGCTAGCATTCTAATCACTTTGTAACAAATTCAGTGACATCATGCTTCATTTCATGCCAAAAAAAAAAAAAAAAATAGCTCATGCATCATTTTTGTAACCCCTAGATGAGAATAATAATGTGATGTATGAA
The DNA here is from genome assembly GCA_037957365.1 of Torreya grandis. Classification (NCBI taxonomy): domain Eukaryota; kingdom Viridiplantae; phylum Streptophyta; class Pinopsida; order Cupressales; family Taxaceae; genus Torreya; species Torreya grandis. The sequence goes on along the minus strand of JARHVA010001963.1, from coordinate 1,478,793 downwards.
CTTAATTAAGTAAAAAATTTCTTAATTCACCCATTTTAGGGACATAAATTCTAATTTTATGCCTTATCAGACCATTTATTGCAACAAAAAATTTAGAAAATCTTTTTACTATAGGCTCATTAGTGAAACCTAACCTTACATCATGGATAACTACATCAATAAGTTATTATTCCAAAACAACACTTCTAAAATTTCTTTGTAACACTGAGAAGGTAGAAAATTACATGTATCTACTGATTTCATAATCCACATGGTTCTCCTTGCCTTTGATATATGATATATTCATGTCAAAATTTATTAGAAGTTCTAGCCACCTATACTAGCATGCATTTAAATATTATAGAGAGAACAAATACTCAAGACTTCAATGATCAAAATTAACTGGAAAAAGAATTTATCAATAAGAAATGTTTTGATTGCTTTATTGGATGAATAATAATAGTAAGCTCCATGTCATACATAGGATAGTTATTTTCATGTTCTTTCAATTTTTGTGACTCATAAGCCACAACCTTGCCATCTTGAGTTAAGATACCTCCATAAGCTTCTTTAAAACCATCAACCTAAACTTCAAAGTTGCCATTTGGGTTCGGTATGATCAAAATAGGAGCTATAACAAGCAACCCTTTCAAATTACAAAATATTCCTCACACTTAGGAGTCCATACGAACTTCTTTCATTTGAACTACAATAAAGTGATGGGATGAAATTTTTTCCTTTTCGTATGAAATTATTTCCATTACTTAAGTGCATGAACAATGGTAGAAAGCTCCATATCATGTGTAAGATAGTTATTTTCATATTCTTTCAATTTTCATGACTCATAAGCGACAACCTTGCCATCTTGAGTCAAGATACCTTCATAGCCTTCTTTGGAAGCATCAACCCAAAATTCAAAGTTGCCATTTGGGTCAAGTATGATCAAAATAAGATTTGTAGTAAGTGTCCCTTTCAACTTAAAAAAATATTCCTCACACTAAGGAGTCCATATGAACTTATTTCCTTTTCAACAAAGCACCATTAATAACCAACCAAACCCATGAAGCTTCACACTTCATGCACATTAGAAGTAGAAGGCTAATCTTGGATAACTTTGATCTTGGTAGGGTCAACAATAATGTCTTATTTAGAAATAATGTGTCCTAAATAATGAATTTTTGATTCATAAAGTGCACATTTGGATTTTTCTTTATAAAGATTATGATTTATAATTATTTACAAGATTAGACGGAGGTGTTGATCATGTTCAACCTCATCTTTAGAGTAAATCAAAATATCATCAAGAAAAACTAACATAAACTTATCCAAGAAATCTCTAAATATGATGTTCATAAGGTTTATGAAGGTTGAATGTGCATTGGTTAAGCTGAAAGGTAGTACCATAAACTCATAGTATCCATATCATGTTCTAAAAGTAGTTTTATGAATATCTTCTTCCTTGATGCATTGTTGATGGTAACCAAAACTCAAGTCAATCTTAGAAAATACTACAACACCTTCCATTTGGTCAAATAAATCATCAATTCTCAAAAAAGGATAGTGGTTTTTTATTGTTACCTTATTAAAAATGTGGTAATAAATTCAAAGCATTATAGTATCATCCTTCTACTTCACAAATACTATGGGAGCACTTCAAGGAGACACAATTGGCTATATGCTTCCTCTATCTAAAAGTTCTTGCATCTAAACTTTCAATTCTTGTAGATCAACGACATTCATGTGGTGAGGTGCCTTAGATTTAGGCTTAGATCTAGTTAATATGTCAATAGAGAAGTCAAATTCTCTCTTGGGTGAACTCAGGAAACTTTTTAGGACAAACATCCATAAACTCCCTTAGAATAGGAAAATTTGCATGCTTCAGCCCTTTTTCATTGGATATTTCTTATAGTTGGACTATATAGAGCTTGAATCCCATCCTAATAGTTATTTTTAGTTGTAAGTATGAAAGTGTTTAATGTCTTACAAAACTTTACATGCCTTATAATTCAATAACTTGGCCAAGGTCATTGGTGCATCTCACTCTTTTACCCACATAATCAAGTATGGCTTGATGTTCATGCAACCAATCCATCTTAATAATGAGATCATAAGACCTTAAAGGTGTGAGGAAAATATTCTCTTTGGTCTTAAAAACACCAAGATCCAATTCTACTTGTTCCAAACACTCAAGAATAGACACTTTATTGCTAGTACTAAATTGAACTTCTCAACCTTCTCTTATCACGATAGTTTTATTATTACATTATTTAGTAATAAAAGGATAAATAAAACAATCTATTGCACTAGAATAAATCAATATAGTCAAAGGAAAATTATTAATTGTACCTCGAGTCTCAATTATAATGGCTTGAAAGTTAGCATTATGGCCATTAACAATGACACATATTCTATGGTTTTCTGTTTGGCCTGATTCTAGTTTAGGATGGACCTTTTTATAGTGATTATCACCACATTTTAAGCACATAATTAGTCTAAAAGATGCTACTAGAACAATTTTAACACCTGTGGTAGGTCCATGTGGGTTGCTTTGATGTTGTTCCTTCTTGTAAGAACCAGATTTGGAAGGTCTATGGGACTTGAATTTCTTGTTTTGATTGGAAAAATTGTTGAAATTATTATTACCTACTAGAAATTTATGGTTAGTATCAGATTTTTTAAATTTTTTATTCACGGGAGAAAGGATCTTGGCTTTAGACTGCTACCTATTTAACTTGAATTCGTCTTACCTTTTGGTAAAACTTTTTTTTCTCATCAACAATATATGCCAAATCTATGGCTACAACCAAAGTTTTTGGATTTATCATGTTAAAATCATGCATCAGAGTTTCCTTAAGCCCAAACTTTAATTTATTAATCTTAGTTTATTCACCATGCACATAGTTTATATGTTATAGTAAGTTCAAAAATTTGTTCTCATACTCAACAACAAACATGTTTTCTTATTTTAAGATTTTAAAATTAGTTATTTTTTACTCCTTATAATTTTCATTTAGGTACCTCTTATGAAATTGAGTGTCAAAAATAGAGAAAGATTGATTTAAATGTTTATACCCTTCAATGGTACAAAGGTGGTTACACCATAATGTTGTAGGTCCTACTAGCTAATAGGCTACTACTCTAGATTTCATATTGAAAGGCATATTATAAAAATTAAAGTACTTTTACAAGTGTATCAACCAAGAATCAACTATATCACTTAATTATTCACTTAAAAAGGTAGGCAGTGAAAGCTTATTTAGCTCAGTTTGATGATTGGGTCAATATTGGTCAAAGGTAGTTCTTGAATTATGGGTCCTTCCACTTATCCCATTTCTAGTCTAAGTACTTCCTCTTATGATACCCCCTCAAGATTATTCAATATTTTTTCTTGGTTATCAATCTTTCCTTACAAAGTGTTAAGGGTAGTCAAGATTCCACTGATAATTTCCTCATGTTTATTAGTTGGAATCCCATCGACTACTTTATCATGGGGTACCTCGATATTGTTATCAACATTATTCATAAATAGTTCATCTAGGTTGTGAATGGGGATGTAGCGTCATTGACCTTTTCCATGTCCTCAACCTCTTCCCCTAGATGGGATGACATTAAAAGTATTTTCATGGATGTTGTCTCTACTTGATCATGTTCTAGCCCTCCTGATAAATTAGAAGTGATATCTTAGAATATTGTAATTGTTTAAATGAAAATACTCATTCCTATAGTTCCCTAGAGTATAAAATTACTATGATACAAGATGAAACAACCCCAAAAATAAAATTAGAATTGTATATTAGAGTATGCTTTGGTCATGTGATAGACCCTCTTATAATACTTGATAAACTAATGAAAACATTCAACACACTATGCGTATACATAACTAGAACTGAAAGAGGGAAATTGAGGTAATTCACTAGAGGTAAGCACATACAAAAGGTTCTATGGGGAATCTTGTTATTTATAAGTATTATTTAATTTGAGCCATATTAGTGTATACATACAATGATAAGTTGTGAGCACCATAAATGGCACTCATACTTCCTTATAGGACTATTTCTAGGTCCTTAACCTTAGGTAAATACCTTGCTCTCCTCAATGGGTTTCAGTCTCATTTGAGGATGGTTAAGTTAAAGGATTGGTTTAACTGAGAAGGATAGTTTTGTTATTCTTAAGTTATCATTCAAGTTAATCATGGGTTTAGATCAGGATACATGCTATATAAATTAAATAAGCACTTAAAATTAGCATTCAAAATTAATTCAACACTTACAATTTTTTATTTATTCATGCGACTAATTATGTTAAAGCATAATAGAAAATAGATTAAGTATGAGATTCTTTGGTGCTACCAATCAGGTTATAACACCCTTTAGCCTTCAAGGTCATTGCACTATTCATACACTATTTATATCAAACATGGATGTTTATAACAGGTCATGACATAGTTATTATTCAACATTGTCATTCCATAATCTACGTAGCTATTTATATTGACATAACCAATGCTATAATAAAAGAGTTTAAGGAATTCAAGCAATTATATCTGAACTTTCTATATAAAATAAATAACTTACATAATCGATAATAGTGAAATTAAATTAGGTATCCAGTCAAGAAATAACTCTTTCATTTCATATAACATTCCATAAATGAAAGCTTAAGGATATAATTGTGTTAGAATTCAATTATAATCCAACTAGTTAACAGATAAGTATTCAACAATAATATTCAAGCATGAAGTTCCACTTGATAAATTATGAATTTCCTTCAAGTTTAAAGACGATTGGAACCCAAATAAAAGGTTCCATTTAAGGACTCTTACAAAGTTTTTTGTGGGGCAACCGAGGCAACTAGAAAAGCAAGATCAACTATCAAGAAGGATGGAAAAGCATACAACTAATAAGAAATGAAACAATGAGTGTATAATTTAAGTTTTATCAAATGGATTAATTGATATAATAACTTATTTATCATCCTAGATTACATTATGGTTTCCTTAAAATTCATGTATCTAATCAAGTAGATAATCAAAGTAAACATTGTGCATGATCATTCTTTGGTCATAAGAATTAAATATTAATTCCTTTATCGAATAACACAAGTATTTATTACTTAATTTTAGATTTCATAATTTAACATACATAACTTAAGAAATAATATTTTATAACTATACCTTGTAGCCCAAAATGTCTAAAGTGCATGATAAGAGCATTTGGTTTATTTTTTTCTTATGGTCCAGCTATCAAGTTTATGTATTAATAAAAGGGTTGGGTCCTATATATATGTACTTATAAACAAAATTAACAAGCTAACCAACAATCATTCAGCTAATATAATTTACTATGTAACTTCTATCTAAATTCCCATAGAAACTATTCATTCTAAATTAAATAAAGTGTCGAATTATTAAACCAATGTAAAGTATCCAACTATATATATACCCAAAACAAATATTAACATAATTCATATCTATTTCATTCCATCTATTTAAAACATATTTCTATAGTTAAATCTAATGTGAGAATGTCTACGTAATTCTCAAGTGAATATTCAATTGACATCAAGAATTATTAGGTCATTGAATATTCTTAAAGATGTCCATATCTAACAAATAATCAAATTAGTATAGAATGAATCTCATACAAGAATGTTAGATCAATGAAGCATTAATATAGTAATGAACAAGCATATAGGAGTTAATTGCATTACATAGCTAAATCTAACTTAAGGATTAGTAAATCAATGTAGGATTAGTATGTACACACTAGTGGTCTACTCAATCAATTCTAGCTTGTTAGGATCATAAAGAATGAAGGATCAATTCAATAATAATAAAAGGTACTTGTATAAGAGCTTCAACCAAAAATTAACCTTATCTCTTCAATATTCTTTTTCTATAATATATTCATAACATCCGTTAGCAGCCAAAATTAACAACTATAATCTATACCATCTATACATGTTAATAATTAATCAAATCAATAAATAGATTTGTTACCATCTTCTATTGGAATTCATCGAATCATGAAGTCTAACACGAACTAATTGATTAGGATAAACCCTCCCAACTAACCCTATGATCCATCCATCGGTGGGCCTTACCACTCCAACCATCATTAGGATGGTGGTTATGGTAACTAGGAACATATAATTAATTTTGAGCACATCAGTCTCTGAATAAAATACATATCAAACAAATAGAGATGCACAACACATTCAAATTATCCCAAGGCAAGATGGGAGTAATTAAAACATCTAAGTATAGATTAAGAACTTGTATGGTTAACTTAGTTGAATGATAAATAATGTATTAGTTATAATCCATTATATATCATTCAAAATTATCCTACTTGGAACCCCGTTCGATCCCACAATATATACTTGTAAATATTTAGGTCTAGTCTAAGAATGAAAATCCACACATTCCAACAAGTAATAAAACCAAGTTAAATAATAACACAATCAACATATAAATCAATTAATAAATATTAAACCAACATAAAAATAATAATTAATCATGCCTCCATATGTCACAAGTCTAAAAAGGACCCATACACTTAAAATGACTAAGTCAAAGTATTAATCAAAACATGTAATATTAATATTATGACTCATAGAAATCATTATGTAATCACACATCACAATGAAATCTTGAAACCTAAAACAAGCTTATCATAATCAATATAATTGACATAGACATGATTATAAATGAATACCTTTTTAACCAAACCAACAATAATTATAACTAAACAATCAAAACCCAATAAAAGTCAATACTTAATTGATAAATATTAGGGTTGATGAAAAAATAATTTTCCAACAACAACCAAATCATGGAACAGTTACATAAAACCTAAAACCATATAATGTGTGTGTGTGTGTGTGTGTGTGTGTGTGTGTGTGTGTGTGTGTGTGTGTGTGTGTGTGTGTGTGTGTGTGTGTGTGTGTGTGTGTGTGTGTGTGTGTGTTTGTGTGTGTGTCTGTGTGTGTGTGTCTTCATTAATTTTAACATTTGCATAGTCAATAAAGAAAACATAACACATTCAACCATGACATAGTCACTTAATAAAGGAATTCCACAATCAACTCAAATGATTTATGATCCTATAAAAGAGACAACGCTCTATTAAATTCAAATGAAATACCATCAATATAATAGTTTGAAACTATATAATCCATAATCCAAAAACAAAGATCAAAGTCACAATTTACCTACATAGTCAAATGAAAACATAAAAACCTATTTTCAATAAAAAGGTTTATAAATGGGTAGTGATTAACTAAAATGATACAACAAGTTAAATGTTTAATAGGATGAAACACAGAATTTAACCCTAATGATCAAGATAATAATGCATCTATTCAAACACAGTCTAATAATAAATGAATAATAATATAATCAAAACCCAAGATAATAGCATCCATAAATCTAACATATCCATAAGTTTTAATCGAATAATGAGCAAGGTTACTAGAAAGTAAGATCACTAGGAGATTAACAACATAGTTAATAAAACTTGTTTGCCCCTTTTAAGTAACATAACATAATAATGGTTCACTTAGATAGAAATATCAACCAATGAATTCAAACCATGACCAACATCATTTTGAAAAGAATATAGTTAACAACAACATAAACATAATCAATTATTTAAATAAAACATAGTAGCTTGTAATTGTGTTTTGATTTATCCATATGAGAACACCCTCAATTCTTGAAAAACTCAAACACCCATGCATGTATATTCAAGAACCATACAAAAATAACTTTATAAAACACAATCATTAAAAATGATCACACAGTCATAATATTTAAAGACACAAAGATTTCCAACTTTATAACATTTAGCCATTATAATAAAACATAGTCAATAAAAATTATCACATAGTCATTATGTATAAAGACACAAAGTTTTTGACCTTATAACATTTATCCATTATAATAAAACACAATCATCTTTTAAAACTTGAAGAGACATGCAATCATTTCAAACTCTCATGTATGAAACATAGTTCATAACTCATATAATAAAATAACAAAACGTAGTATAATGATAAAGATTCAAACTAGACATTATACACTTATTGTATATACATTTATTGTGAGTTGATATATAATAAATGTATCAATTTATATTCATAATGGGTTTGTGTATGCACCCATAAGTCTAAAGACTTTTGGCTTCATGCGTAGCCTCTAAATATTTACCATTATATAAACACAGTAGAAAAATAAACCAAAAACCCAAAAGACTTGAAAAAATGCAGAGGATTCTAGAAGTCCAAAAAAGATGAAAAATCTAAGACTTACCAAATGTTGTTATGTTTTCCAAAATTTCAAACTCACCATTAAAACTAGTAAAGCTATTTTCCTATTTTCACCCCAAAATTTCCATCTTCCTAACCCTTCTTCCTACCATCCACCTTCCCCATTATTTTTTTCTATTCCCCCATACCCCCAATCACTTCACATTCAATTCCTAGAGGAGAGAGAAACACCTCTAGATCCTAAGGCAATCTTTATATTCATAATGGGTTTATGTATGAAACCATAAGTCTAAAGACTTTTGGCTTTATGCGTAGCCTCTAAATATTTACCATTATATAAACATAGTATAAAAATAAACCAGAAACCCAAAAGACTTACTTGAAAAAATGCATAGGATTCTAGAAGTGCAAAAAAGATGAAAAATCTAAGACTTACCAAATGTTATGTTTTCAAAAATTTCAAACTCACCATTAAAACTAGTCAAGCTATTTTCCTATTTTCACCCCAAATTTTCCATCTTCCTAACCCTTCTTCTTGCCATCCACCTTCCCCATTATTTTTTATATTCCTTTATACCCCCAATCACTTCACATTCAATTCCTAGAGGAGAGAGAAACACCTCTAGATCCTAAGGCAATCCTTACCAACCTCACCATTAATGGCGAGCCTAGAAGGCTCAATAAATAACCAATCCTCCACCAATGGAAAAATAGATTAGCACTAATAAAAGGGATTAGACAAAACCTAATTAATTGCCATTGAAACCTTCACCACCTACCTCATCAATGGGGCTGATAAATTCCATCATAAGCTATCAACTTAAGTCAATAATACATTAAAATGGCATTCATTAAATTAACCCAAGTTTAGTCCAAGCCATTACTATACTTGGTCATTAAAATAATATGCCACACTTTAGTAAATTGGTGCTAGGTCAAAGGGGTTAGGATAAATATGAAGGGTGACAAGGGTTTCTAAGGGGAGGTGTTAGTTCTATGTGGGTTTAGTTAGGTTTAGGTACATAACTGAATAGTTTGCTAGTTTTAAAGGAGAACAAGAAAGAATTGAAGACCTGTGGGAACAAAGAATGGAGCTATGCGAATGAAAAAATTATGGAAAACAAAACATTTAATGTTGAATAATGAAGAATAAAAATAAATATCGACTCATAACAATATCTATAAAGTATAGCAGTAATCACCAACACAAGGACCACAACTGATAAATATAATAACCAAATCAAAGTGTCTAAAACACAATCAAACAGCAAGTATACCTTTCAGACATACTGACATGCTTAAAATACATTGGTTCCAAGAGTAAAACCTCCATCACCTTCCTAACTCATTGATAAAACCTGCAACTATCAAAATGGCATAGATAGTATTATGTCCTAAATTGATAATTAATATAGATTATAAAAATATCATCATAAGAAATAATTCCATAAAGATAATTAATCATAGAATTAAGTATGCAACCAACATTGTTTCAACAAATACCACAATAATCTACCTAAACAACAACTAATAACTAGTCTAACAAACATAAAGTTAAAGTTATGATAGCATAATATATAATGAAATGTGGGATTGTAACATCAACATGACACCGAAGCAGAGGAAATTATCTATGTATTTATTCCCTCTCAAGCAATAAGGATTGCATTTATCAGTGGCCAAGCCTAAGGTTATGCCATGCATAGACTTGATATGAGACCTATTTTTTTTAGGCAAGGTGACTAGAAGTGCTTTACTATATCACCTAGATCATAAAACCATCATGGCCTACATCTCTATCGATGAATTTGAAAGGTATTTATCCCTACCTATTACAGATGTAACATATGATTTATATAAAGTGGTAACATGGAAAAAGAATAATTTAATTGACAAAATTTTGATAAAATGGATCATTTTGGGAGAGACCATCATCCTCAAAGAGAAGCATCTAGTACCTATAACAAAGTTTGAGATAGGAGTACACATTGTGATTTCCCTCCTATACCATTTATATGGCTACCCCAACATTGAATTTCTTCACCTCAAATGGGTTCCACTATTGGATTTACTAATGAATTTAGAGCTAACTTTACTATGGGAAAGGTAATCAATGCTAAAATTTAGGAGTAAATGTTATGCAAGGACAAGAGGCCTATATGAGGACATTTTTATATGATGGCATACCTCTTGGATGATGTGATTGGAATAATATACATGAACAATAGGTCACTCTAGATCCTAGATCTAGATTTCATCAAGATCCTAGATCTAGATTTCATCAAGATCCATATATGCAACTCTTACTCTTTTAAGAATTTATAAAGTTACACCAGGAACATAACCTGATTTATAGAGGATATTTACCATCAATTTTAGATGTCTATTCATGAGTCACCACTACTTAGAGTATATAAGGTCATACCTAACACATTGATTCCAAGAGGGGACTATTGACTATATCCTAACTACATTGTGATCATGGTTGATGGCCATAAGTTTACCCTCCTGCATCTCCCTAAACATGTACCATAAAAAATATATAGGTAGGAGATATCCTACTATCTATGGTCTAGGATTAAGGAATATTTGATGAAGAAAATTAAGAGTGCATTCCATGGCTCCCATCTAATTATTGTCAGGATGTGTTATGTCAGTCATAAACACTTTGGAGAGGTTGGCAGGTTCAGATAATACTACTCATTAGACACCCTACCACATAGAGACTGAGACCCTCATGGTAGAATTCAAAAGCATATTCAATACCTTGGTATTCCATACCAATATGATCCTTATTACCATGACTTCCTTTTTTTGAATTCCAAGAGTGATACCCAGGTCTTAGAAAGGGCATAAATGGTTGGACTGGGTGAGGAACTTTTGAAAATCATCCAAGGGGATCCCTTAGTATTTATTATAGATGCACATATCAGATTTTCACTCTCAAGTGGATGGGATGCCACATATTTATGGATAAATAAACCTCCCAATCATCACTATAATATGGGGACCTTCATAGACATTACCCATGGCAATGAAGATTCTAAAATAAGAGCTTGGGCTAATATTATCTCTTAGCATTACAAATTCCCTTAGGAGAGTTGAAGATGAGCCAATTTGTATTGACTCCTTAGACTTAGAAGATCATTATCATCCTACTATTGATTTAGTAAAAGTGACTATAAGTGTGGAATTCTCAACTTCCCTCACTTAGGTGGCTTCACCCTTAGTAATAAAAGTGACTATTTTCTATAAGAGAACCAAGAGCCTAGGGACCCCCTATGAGTCCAAGTATTGAAGCATCATCTACAAAAGGAAGGACCATTAGGGTAGGAAAAACAATCTACCAGAAATGAGTCCAATGATGAAATGGAAGATTTATATAGGGCTAAGGTCTTAAGAATCCAAAAAACTAAATGAAAGCCTCCACTCCAAGGAGACTAGTTAGGTGAGGGTGTAATCCCATTTGTCTCTATATTTCCTTGTGTTTATACAATGTCAGTTCTATCAATTATTTACCATATGTTTATTTGTTTTTTAATCCTATTTCTCTTATTCCTAATATTTTACCTTCCCTAGTTGTTCCTAAAAGTAGATTTTTTTTTCTAGTCTTATTTTGAAGACATCCTTAGTTGTTTTGAAAGTGGAATATGTTTCCTCTAGTCCTATTGTGTCCACATTATCAACATTTTCTATTATTCTAGTTGTGTCTCTAGTATATGTTATTCCCACTTCTACCATGGTTACCTCCACTACTACCTTAGCTTCCCCTAAGACTAAAAAAGTATCATCTATGAAATCTATGGGATCATTCCATAGGTACATGTCTCATCCAATCAATTATGCTTTCTAATGCCTTCTTCCAGTTTTTCCAAAACTACCACTATAGTATCATCAAAGAAGGCTAGGCAGAAGAAGCAGGTATATACAATTAACCCATTTCCATAATACATATGGGGATTATTGGTCAAATATTATTTGACCTTATTATTTAGACCCACTAAATGTAGAGGCCTTAAAATAGTCTTAAGGGGACTTGTTGGTTGAGACTATAACCTAGGACGCTCAACCACCTGACTCAACTCAACTAGTAATCCCATAGTGGGCAAAAAATTTGTAATATCAAGCCTCTCAAAGTCCAAACCTCACTATCATAAGGCTACTCATAGTAAGTTCATTTATTGACAAATCCATAAGGAGTATATAGAGAGTGAAGAAAATAAATATTGAAGATGAGATGGAAGGTGATGTGTTAGGAATACAAACTATAGAGAAATATTAATGATTTAAATATGGAAATATAATTCATAAAATATAACACAATATAGACATAGATTTGATGTGGTTCAACCAATATGGGCTATGTCCACATAGAAATAGCCAGTTCTTTTATTTATTTAGTCCAATAACATGAATGGATAAAACTTGCAATATATCCACTACAATCTCCTCTTCACTCACATACATCATGACATTGTAATTATAATGAATTCATACCAAAAGGAGGGTTACATATAGGTAAAAATGCATAAACATAATTTCTATCATTAGATTTTCAACCTAATAGTGAACAATCCATATTTACTATGAAATTACAATATTTTACAATGCATTTAAAAAATATATATTATTTCACGGGTGACCCCCATGGTGACCATAGTGGGGACCATTTCACCCCCCCCCCCCCCAACACCCCCTATCAAGAACTAGGCATTATAATATGATTAAGCTTCACCATCTGATAATCTCCCACTTGGAGAGTGACTGTTGTAACTCTATTGCTATAACTCTTATTTGGAATTTTATTTAAACTTTGACCCTAACATGTTTCTCATCTTCCTTGTTACCCATGAAGACCTATTGAAGCTAAAAATATCTCCAAATTATCCTTTGTGACTTATTTTTTTATCATATCTATAAGATTATAACTTGTATGGATCTTTTCTAACATCAATTAACCATCCTCCAAAACTGAATGAACTAAGTGATACCTGAGTTATATATGTTTTCTTCTTGAGTTCTTTGCTAAATGAATTACACTCTAGATATCATTATACAACCTAAAATCTTCCTTCTTATGCCACAAATCTTCCATGAATCATTGCATCCATATCATTTCCTTGTTAGCTTTTGTATATACAACATACTCTTCCTCTATAGTTGATAAAGAAACTATCTTATGTAATTTTGAAATCAAACTAACTATTATATCACCAATAGTGAAAAAATAACCTATGGTTCTCCTCCTACCATCTAAATCTCTATCCATGTTTGAATCAACATATCCTTGTAAGGTAACATCTGAAACTTCATAACACAATCATCTATTAATGCTCCCTCTCAAGTACTTGAGAATTCACTTCATTGCATCCTAGTGCTCTTTTCCTAGATTATTCATAAACCTACTAAAAACTCCCATTGCATGAGAAATATTAGGTCTCATACACACCATAACATACATTAAACTTCCAATTGATGAAGCATATGGAACTTTAGACATGTAATTGATTTGTTCTTGTATTTTAGGACACTATTCCTTTCTTAATTTGAAGTGCCCTCCCAAAGGTGTACTTATAGGTTTTGCATATTGAACTTAGCTAACACCTTATTGATGTACTCTTCTTGAGATAATGCCAATTTTCTATTTTTCTTGTCTCTTGTTATTATCATACCAAGGATCTGATTTTGAGCACCCAAATCCTTCATTGCAAATGAATTTACTAGTTTTCTTTTGAGATCATTTATATCCTGAATGTTATACCTTGCAACAAGCATGTCGTATACATATAATAACAAGATAATATATCTACCATAATCTAATCTCTAAAAATAGACAGTGGTCAGAATGCCATCTACTATAACTTTATTCTATCATAAACATGTCAAATATCAAATAACACTACCTTGGATCTTGTTTTAGACCATACAACATCTTATTAAACCTACACACCATTACCTCCTTACCTTTTACTTCATATCCATTTGGATGCTCCATATATATTTTCTCCTCCAAATCACCATGAAGGAAAGCAATCTTCATATCGAACTATTCAATTTATAAATCTTTTACTTCTACCAAACTTAAAATAGTTCTTATAGAAGTCATTTTAACTACTAGAGAAAATATTTTGTCAAAATTTATACCTTTTTTTTATGCAAACCCCTTTACAACAATTCTAGCCTTGTACCTCTTTTTGCCTCCATCTTCTTTCGTCAACCTATAAACTCATTTTTTATATAATGTTCTTTTACCTGCAGATAATTGAGCCAAATCCTATGTTTGGTTATATACCAAGGAGTCCATATAATCTTTCATGTCTTACTCCCACTTCTTTTTAGTTTCTACCTGCATTGCTTCTTCATAGCTTTTTGGCTCACCACCATCAAATAATAATAAATAATAAAGTGAAGGAGAGTATCATTCAAGGAGTTTACTTACTCTGGTAGATCTTCTAACTACTCTTTTAAGAGTTTGAGGTACTTTTTGTTATTATTGCACATTCTAATATTTTGGAAATTTTAGAATTTCATTTCCTATGATTTCATCAAGTATTACTTATTCTATATTTGGATTTTATTATTTCTTTCCTTTCAATTGATCTCTATACATGACCTTGTCATAAAGATCACATCTCTACTCCTAATGATTTTATGATTTTAAAAATACCATAAATAGTAACAAAAATCATTCACTCCATATCCAATAAAAATACATTCCTTATATTTTGCTTCAAGCTTTTATTTACCAATATAGACAAATGCTTCACAATTTAAATTCTTTAAAAATGAATAATCTACCTTTTTACCAATCCATGCTTCCTCTATAATTACACCATCCAAAAGACTTAAAGGCCCTCTATTTATTTATCAAATAATAGTATCCACAACATCTACCCAAAACTGTAAGGGCAACCTTGCATGCAATCTCATGCTCCTTGCACACTCCATGATTGTCATAGTCATCCTTTTAGACACACCATTTTATTGTGGTATTCTTAGAACCATCTTCTCTATATAAATCCCATGGGATGAATAGTAATTATCAAACTCCTTAATACAGTATTCACCTCCATTGTATGATATGACACACTTAAACTTATTTCTTATCTCATTCTCAACCAAAACTTTTGATTTCTTAAAAGTATCAAAAATATCATATTTTTTTCATATGTAATAAACCTAAGTTTTTCTAGTTTCATCATTAATAAAAGTAACATAATAAGAAGATCCACCAAGGGATGATACCTTAGCCAGTCCCCATACATTTATATTCATAATCTCTAACTTTTCATACTTCTTTGTCTTCCCAACTCTAAGAAATCTGACTCTCTTCTATTTTCCATATACACAATGCTTATAGAATTCCAAATCCATCTTTTACAAATCTGGCAATAAATTCTTTGAGTGGAGAACTTACATCCCCTTCTCACTATGTACCCAAGTCTATAGTAACATAATTTTGTATCTACTTATGTAAAATCTAAATCAATAAAAGAGTCAACATTACCATTAGATAAATATAATGTACCTACCTTCTCTCCTTTTACTATTACCAGTGACCTTCCACAATTTTTTTGTAAATGTAACTGTGCAACCCTCACTTCCTAATTGCCCTACTAAAATTAGATTTCTTCTCAACTTAGGAACATGCCTCACCTCTTTTAGCAACCATTTGTTTCCATTCTATAATCTTATCTATATCTTACCCTTTCCTACAATTTTACAGGGTTCACCATCACCCAAATAAACCTATCCAAAATCACCTTAAGCATAGTCTTTAAAATATTTATTATGGGGTGTAATATGAAATGAAATGTATAAATCCAACACCCAAGAATCATTAATTTTATCTAAAGAAAGGATTAAAGAATCTTGTAACACATCACCTACTACATTTTCTTCTTGATTTTTATCTTTTTTTTCTGTCTCCTTGTTTTCCTTTTTAAAACCAATAATATTTATTCAAGTGTCCTTTCTTACCATAAATCTAGCACACCAACATTCCTCTGAATTTGGATATGCCCTTCTTAAACTTACCATGATTACTTGGGCCCTTTATTCTATCTTTTTTTCTTCCCCTATTCTCCATAGTCAAACCATTACCTGATATCTCACCTATGCTTTTCCATCACATTTCCTCACTAAGAATAACACCAATAACATTATCAAACTTTAAAGTGTTTAAACCAAAGATAGAATTAATCATAGCCATGACCAAGCCATTCTATCTTTCTAGTAATGACCATAGGATCAAAATATCTCTCAGCAAAATATAATCCTAAAAAGTTTAATTGATTTGTGACCATGTTAAATACATTTAAATGATCAACAACAAACTCACCTTTTGACATTTTTAGATTAAATAAACACTAATACATGCCTTGTTAGAACCTGAGGGTTTTTCATACACCCTATCCAATGCCTTTATCACATCCACTATTGTATTATCTTTTTAAATATTGAAGGCCATCGATGTTGCTAAGAATAGCCATATTGTTCCTAGTGCCTTTCTATAAATAACCTCCCAATCTCCATCCTTCATAGTCACTAGTTTCTTTACTATAACACCCAATGGTAGGAAAGGATCCTGATGATATAGATAGTCCTTCATTTGCATTTTTCATAGCTGTTAGTTTTGGCCATTAAACCTCTTGACCTTAAACTTCCCTTCTTCTACAATTACTCTCACTCAAATAAGGAGTCCTATTTTCCTATGAGTTTATCCACCAAATAAACCTTCATCTTTGATACCAATTATTAGGAATATAGAATGTAGAGAAATATTAATGATTTAAAGATGGAAATAAAATTTAGAAAATACAATACAAGATAGACATAAATTTAACATGGTTCACCCAATATGGGCTATGTCCACACAAAAATAACCAGTTCTTCTCTTTATTAAATTCAACAAAATGAAGGGATAAAACCTGTAATACATCCACTGGAATATCCTCTTCACTCACATATAGTATGCCACTATAATTGTGATGACCTAATATCAAAAGGAGGGTTACATATTGGGAAAAAATGCACAAACATATTTTCTACCATTAGATCCATAACTTAATAGTGAATGGTTTAAATTTACTACAAAATTATAATATTTTACAATGTATTTTTAATAAAATTTTGCTTTGGGGGTGATCCCCATGATGACCATAGTGGGGGACATTGCCCCCTCACACCCCTTATCAAGAATCAAGCATTATAATAAGATCATAATCTACCATCTAGTAATATGATCTTAGAAGAAAGATAATATGTTTTCTCTTTTTCAAAGATAAATAATAGGAGTCTGAGGCAATCTCCTTATAATGAGGATTTTAGATCTTATTTTGAAACACAAAAGGATGCCTTGATCAAGTTCCATGAAGGTAAAACATAAGCAATAAGAGATATTGAGAAGGAATTAGAGCAGCTTAGGGAATTAAAAAATACCATCCATGTTTCCATGCAAATTAAAACATATGTATGAAAAATAGCTTCAAGGATATACAACATTTTGTATGACATTGATTTAATGAGGGATGAGTTAGAACTTAAAATCATTGAAGCAACTAAATAATTTCATTATTTAAAGGAATATGAGAATAAATTAGAATTCCTTGTTCTTTAAACAACAAATAAGGTATACATCCTCTTGAATTTAATGACACCATTATAGGCTCCAAATTCCCTCAACCTAGTTTTTATTTAAACATAAGAGAAATTGAATGGAAGGTAGTTTCAAAATTAATAATGCCTAAGTATATAAAGCATGACAACCTTATTTTAAAAATTCTTGAGGATTTGAAACTTTCATAGGCAAGGGATTATATAGGTAAACTAATAAGTAGAGCTGGTTTTGACCAACTTATCCAACAAGACTCAACCAAACTTAAATAGAATCTTCAAGGATTAGAATCAAAGGAGATTGAGGTTAAATTAATTTTTACACAAAATAAGGTCACAAAAGTTGAGATTTTTTTTCAAGAGCACTTAAGTTGAACATGCACGCCTAATAGAGCAAACAAGCAAGGTACATAGACCCTCACTTTTGAACATGGACACCATAAGATACTAACATGATTTTAGTTTTAAATATTATCAGGCATTGGTGGCCAAGAATAAATCTAAGGCTTGAGCAACCAACTCATTGCCACCAACCACTTCAATACTTCCCACAATGAGAAGTATAGCCATGCAATCACCAAATGTAAATAAACCTTAGTTATTAAATTTTAATCTTTTATGTAATCTTACATATAGGATTAATTAATGTAATTATAGTTTACTTACACTTGTTCTATACATGTAATATTTAGCATAAGCAATCTATAATCATGCACATCTTGCATGGCATCATGTAGGCAAACTTATTTTTGACATAGTTACAATTAACTATAATTGTACATATAGTTTTGACATTAAAATTAGAATTAAGGTTCTAATTACTAGATGTAGATTTAAGTTTTACTTTAACTTGGAGGATGAGGAAACCCTTGCCCAAGTCTATTTATTCATGTAAATCCCTCATTTTAAAGGGTCATAAATAATTCAGTACAGGAAGAATTCATTTTGATTATCATGTAACTATGTGGATGTGTTTTCCTTCCATTTCTATGTAATTGATATTTTATTCCCCTTGGTTGTTTTAATTAATTAATTTGAAAGGTGAAATTTCTATGGAAAATTATGTTTTTATCTTTGATATATATTTATTCTAGATGTGTAATAACTTTTGAGTAGTTATCAAGTGTTATTGATTTTAAGCAATTGGTTCATTACTTTAATTTTTTAAGTGTGCAAAAGTGTCTCCATTTGATATAATCTTATAGATGTGATTCAAATCTGACCTAGATACCTTTCTGATCTGTAGTATAATCTCCTAAGTAAGGGTGTGCAATAATTACTCTAAAAATGAGTAACCTTTAGTTGAGATCCTTAAGTTTCATATACCATTTCAACCCAGACTCCTTCATTATGTTTGTCTATAAATGTGAAAATATACAAGAAACAATTATTATTTTTGGAAACACTTATCCACCAAAAAAAAACCTAGAAGAGTACCTTGAGACCATAAATCCTTTTCTTCTTCTATATCCTTCCCTCTTTTCTATGTTTCTTTGATTGAGATCTACTCACTTTAGAATAATATCTGTCCATCCAACCCAACTAAGTTTTAATTTATTTATTTGGATTAATTTCACTATAATCACACTCGGTTAACAACCTAAATACTCAACATGTTATTCTACCACCAAGTTGTTTAACCCATACCTATAAATTGTGACCTAGAGTGGAGTTTACCTCCATTGAAATCATAAAATGTTAGAGGAAATCCCATTAAATATGGAGTTATATACAAGACCCACATCAAAAATAAAAACTATCACTAGAAGGAGGGCCACTTGTGTTCCTTCCCTAGTGAGAGGTTACCCCTATGTTTGAGTTGAATTGGATATACCCAAGAGAGTAACTAGGTTTAGGTCTCAATATAGTCTTTTGATTTCACCTTTGTCTCTACATTAAAGGCCTAGATCTATACCAATTATTCTTGTAATACTTGGGGCTAGGACACCTTATCCAATGAGAAATATCTAACCTATTAATCATCCTATGGCCCAAACACCTCGGTTAGTTGGATTAGATATTTCCATCCTAGGAGATGTGCATATTTACCAAGGAATCTAGAGAAGTATCTACCTTTTTCTACCCCTTACGAGAAATAACTGTAAAAGAACATATCAAGTATTTCAAGGGTAGTTTGAGGTTAATGACTACCACTGATGAAGATTTTGCATGCATTTTTTTCCCATTTACATTAGAGGATGGTACTCATGAATAGTACCTAAATATTCAAGATAAATCAATTACTTCTTGGAGTGCATGTCAAATCATTTTTATTTCTAAACATGGACAAGTAGTTCGCCTTGGATTGGTGTATCAAAAATTTAATATTATAAAGAGGGAGCCTAATGAGCCTATCTAAGATTTAAATGTAATATTTTGGAATGTGTAAACTTGGATGAGTCTATCATATACACCAAATGAAACTTTAGTATTGGAGATGTACAAGAATACGTTGGATCCAATAACTAAAATTTTCTTGTGAAGATCTACTATAGCCAACACTCTAACATTAGCATATGAAGAACTATCAATATTGATAGACAATTAAATCCTCAAGTACTAGGCACCCCTAAAATTAAGTTGGTTTTCTAGTTCTGAATCATGTGCCTCATGTGAATCAAAATATCCTTACATTCAACTAGAATCAATTATATGCACTGCCTCCACTAATACAGTAGACACCAAATGAAAATTATGGTTATATTAACAATCATGTACATATGAATGGGCATCAAAATAACCAAAATTCAATTATATATAATATTTTAGTTGGATAGGGTGTTGATTCTACAAAAGCAGAACTAGATTCTATATAAATAATGGTCAAGAAGTCAAGAAATGCATTATTAAACAAGAAGAGGAATATGTGTAATGTTATTAACTAGAATAATAACCAAAATTATAGGTTTTAAAGATACAACAAACCTTTCAACTTATCTACAAATAATGTAGAATAATAATAACCTAACAAGTTATTAGAGATCAATATAGTGGAGCTAGCTTTGTGTAATTGGTGTAGAGTTCATAATACCTTAGAACATGGTGGAATTTAATGTGGGTAATTGTAAGAAAATTTTGAGATCTTAAAAATGGATATGGTAAGTTACTATTTGATGGATAACCCACTAGAGTTACACCCTAAATTTACTTCCTCAAACACTATCATGGTATTTGAAATGCAAGAGTCTCCTTTCTGAAGTAAGGATGACAATCCACTTGAGGATAAATATGATGAGATACATGCCTTCCAACATTACCAAAATGGAAATTATAATCTAATAAATATGAATCCCTTCAAAACATCTAGTCCTCTAAATAATACCATGATTCCACCAAATCCAAGGGCTGACAATAATCTACCTCGCTCAAAATGGAGTGAACAACCCCAGAATGAGGAGAAATAGAGTAAAGGAGGATATAATATTTTTGAAGATATGAATAAGATTAAAACCAACATAACTCTTCATGAATTGGCTCAAATCACTAAAAAAAAGGAGCTCTTATGGAGGTCCATCACATGAAAGTCAACTACAGAGAAGACAAAGGTTGCTCATACAAATGTTATATACAAGAGTAACCCATAAGCTCTTTCTTATTGAGTATTAAAGCATTTAGAAAGAACATTCATAAGTTTTTAGTTTATTATGGATCTTCGACCACTATGATACCAACTTCCATTTGCCAAAATCTTGGATTAACTCCCATCCCATCAAAGAGGATGGTTTCATAACTAGAAAAGATAATGGTCCCTATAATTAGAGAATTCAGTGATGTACACTTATAAATGACATCTAAACTATGTGTATAGATGCCTATTGATATACTTGTGTTGTATATCTTAGAATGATACAAAATCCTCAGTAGAGACTAGTCCAAGATGTTGAATGGGTATTTATAAATAGACTTCTTTAATATTTGGTTGCCATGGAGAGGTATTGAAAACCATATTTTACTTGATCGAGAACCAAGAATGAAGCACCCAATTATATAACACAATATTAATAATGAATATTTATATTACAAATATCCTAACTGTAGGATTTATACCTTTACCATAAAGTATAAGGTGCACAAACCAAAAGTGTAAGAACTCACCCAATTGTGGACTCTCCATTTCAATGGTGCAAGATAAAAACAAGGATCAGGTGTAGGTGTTGAAATTACTGACCCACAAGGTAATAAATACTTAAAAACATACATTTTAAAATTCCCTTTCACCAATAGTAGAGTAGAGTATGGGGTACAAATTTTGGGATTGTAGTTTATTCTTAGAAATAATATCAAATAACTACTAATATATGGAGATTCAAAACTGGTAATCAATTAGGTTAAGAAAAAATACCAATGCAATTTATCATATCTAAAGAGGTAAAAACATAAATTTTGGGATTTAATTGATTATTTTGAAGCCTTTAATATAGTGGTTGTTCCTAGAGAAGAAAATCAAATTGTTGACTCACTGGCTACTTTAGCTACCAATTTAGCACTACTATAAGA
This sequence comes from Torreya grandis, assembly GCA_037957365.1. Classification (NCBI taxonomy): domain Eukaryota; kingdom Viridiplantae; phylum Streptophyta; class Pinopsida; order Cupressales; family Taxaceae; genus Torreya; species Torreya grandis. Next base: position 1,456,434 of record JARHVA010001963.1, on the reverse strand, counting down.
CTCCAAGGTAAAGGGTTTTTCCATTGAGATAATATCTTGTCCATATATTCCTAACAATGTGGAAAATTTCCATGTCTTTGATGATGACTAATAGATCATCAAATTCTTGACAATTTGAGTCTCAAGTCATTAAAGACAATGAAATTAGTTACCTATGCCAAGAGGAATTAGGAAAATGAGTCATCCAGTTTAAAGAAAAATGACTTCCCTTAGGAATGGTTTCTTTGGAAAGGGAATTTGATTTGGACCCTCAATCACAACAACAAATACAACCTAAATTAAATGAATTTGAGTTCAATAAGGTTAATTTATGGAATGATTATGATCCATGCTACATTAACACTAGCCTCAACTGCACTCCAAAAGAAAGGAAAAGGGTGAAGGATTTACTAATGCAATATAAAGAGATGATTACATGGACTTATGAAGAATTTAAGGTTTTTAACCCAAGGGTCATCACCCATACAGTCCCATTTAAGCCAGACTACAAACCATTTATGAAAATATAAATGTTAGTAAATCCTATTCTATACCCTCTTATTCATAAAGAAGTGGAAAAGTTGTTAAATGTAAAAATAGTTTTCCCTATTAAACATTATACCTTGGTGGCTAACTTAGTTATAATTAGGAATAATAATGGAGAAATTATACTATGTGTTAATTTTAAAAACTTAAATAAGGCTTATGAGAAATACAACTATCATTTACCTTCCTTAGATGAGGTTACCCAAATAGTTAGTGGTTTGGGAATAATGCCCTTCTTGGATGGATTTTCAATATATAACAAGGTGTTGGATGAATCAAAAGATAGAATGAAGACTACATTTGCTACAAATTGGGGTAATTAGGCATACAATAAGATGTCATTTGGCCTAATTAATGGAAAATCTACCTTTTAGTGAGAAGTGGACCATGAATTCCAAGGGCTAATAGGTAAATGAATAATCATTTACATGGAAGACCTCACTATTTTCTCAAAGACTAGAATTGATCATGTGGGACACCTATAATCAATATTTGAAAGATGCATAAGGTTTGACATCTCACTAAACCCAAAGAAAAAGATATTTGACATTATTGAGGGTAAGGTCTTGGGTCACATCATCACCAAAGAAGGAATTACAATCAACCTAGATAAAATTCAAGGGATATCAAAGATTACATTCCTAAATAGCAAGAATGAGCTCAAATCCTTTTTAGGAAGAATAATTTGGTGAGAAAGTTTATCTCAGGTTTTGTATAAATCATTAGACCTATGAATGCAATGCTCAATCAATATGCTAAAGTGGAATGGACAACAAAGGCCCAAAATTATTTTTAAGATGTCAAAGATACAATATCTGAAGCTCGTATGTTGATATGTTTAGAATTCACTAAATATTTCTTATTGTATTCATTTACTTCAAAATATACCATTACCATCATGCTTACCTAGAATAAAGATGAAAGTGAACATCCTATTGTATTCATGAACTCAAACTTGAAATAATCAGAAATTAGGTATTCCATGATAGGTAAGTAAATATTTATCCCTATAAAAATAGTAAATAAAATTCAACACTACATCTTGAGGAATAAGACCATAATCATTATGTCATATTCTACTATCAACGTCACTTTGGGAAAACTAAATTAGGAAAATTCAAAGGAAAATAGATGAAAAAATTATAAGAGTTTGACATAATAATCAAATTTATCAAGATTATTAGCGGTTAGGGCATCATCTAGCTCATGATTGAGCGTTAACCATACATCACCATTGAAGAGGCTTATAAAACCCAAATATATAGTAGAGATTAGTTTATTGATATTATTCAATATTTACTCATAGGTACTTATTCCCTTCAATAGAGAATAAAGGAGAGCTTTGAGGCTCAAAGCTACTAGTTCATGATAAAAAAAGGGGATTCTTTATAAAAAATTGTGAAGGAATCTAATCGATATCAATATCATGAGAAGAATATCAAAAAAATCTAGAAAACTTACACTAGAAGATAGGCAGTGCTCATCCTTACGTAAACACCACAACCCATAGAATCCTTTGAATGGGTTATTACTAGTCAATAGTCTTTAAGGACACACATGTTCATATAAGAACATGCCATGAATGCTAAGTCTTGTAAAAAAGATAGGTACATATAGTAAAACCACTACAACCTATGATTGAAGGAAGACCATTCACTCAAGGGGGATTAGAATTCATTGGCATAATTAACCTAGTTCTTCAACTAGCCACAAATTTTTACTCATTATCATAGATTACTTCACTCGATGTACTGAAGCAGTTGCTACAAGACATTCTAAAACACAAGATGTAATGATATTTATAAAAGAAAACATCACAATTTAATTTGGTATCCCCATTTATTTAGTTTGTGATAATGGGCCATCATTCTAATTAGTTGAATTTACTGAATGGGCCCAAGATAATCAAATCACCACCATGTCATCTTCCAACCATTACCCAAAAGGAAATAAATTGATTAAATCAACAATTAAAACCTTGATTGATACCATTAAAAATTCAATAATAAATATAGATATTTTTATAATCTACTAAAATATGCAGTATGGGTTGATCAAACAAGATACAAATAGGCTATGAAGGCTTTGCCTTACTTTTTGGTATATTGATAATAACCGGTTTTCCTAATCATGTTTAAATTGATAACATATTAATTTATGTAGGACTAAATGGAACCAAGTGAAAGAGTGGAGTATTGATTATTAGACATAATAGAGATGGAATATTCAAGGACCAAAGCCTTATAAAATTTTAGTAAACATTAGGACATAGTCAAAAAAAGTGGTTTGAAATAAGAGAAAAATTACAAGCATTTAGAATATCTAACCTAGTAATTCCATGGGATAAATCCCATGAAAAAAGGATAAAATGACAAGTTTATGCCACCATGGATTGAACCTTATTAGATTTCTAAGATCCTGTGTAATAACAATTTCCATTTGAGGGACCTCTGAGGTAATGAGTTAACATATCTAGTCAATGAACAATTTTTAAAGAATTAATTCATGGTTGTACCATCTAAATATGTTCATGATTAATAATAAGTGTTGTGGTAAAGTTAGGAGTAAAATATATTTATTACTTTCATAGTTAGTTTCCCTAATTTCTAAGTGAATGTTTCCTATTTTATATATTTTTATTTCTTTAGTTTAGTTCCTTATTTTCTCAATTAGATGTCTTTTATGTCATGGAAATCTAGTTGAATTCCCCTAGTATGCTCAAGCAAGTAGTCAATCCATTCAAATTCCTATACATGTTAAAAAGATAAAGGTTTAATCTCTATGAAAGGTCCCAAAAAGAAGAACTAATATGGGAAGGAAATTAAAAAAACACATAACTTTGTTTGGTTATAGGTTTTACACCCTTGTGTTTAATATTTCCAAATTTTAGGTATGCAATATAAAATTAATCATGGCCATGCTACCATTGAATCATTCTATTAGGCACATAAAGGTTACTCTCATTAATACATACAAATTTATCAAGTTTTCTCATTTTCACTATATCAAATGCACCTCTCGTGTTAATACTTGTTTGAGGTAATAACCATTGATACAAATGTAGCTAGCAGGGACAATATGGTAAAAATATGCCCTCGTATATACCATCTCACTATTGTTATTACTCTCCTTCTTCCAACCATATTCTAAAAAAAATAACAAAATAAGAACTAATACATCTTAAAAGAGTGATAAATCAAAGATAAAGAAAATCTAAAGTTTATCAAAGTTTCAAATGATGAAATAAGATCAACATAACATACATCATGTAAGAATATAGGAGGAGTAAAGAAAAGGAACCAAATGTATCTCTCTCAAGGCTATACATGCTTGGTTGGAAGTAGAGAAATGCCTAAGCTTCCCTAGTTTTAAATATATTTTCAAATAAAATATAATGAAACCTACAATTACCCCAAGTTTTTTTAAAAATACTCACAATAAGGTTAAAAGGAAATCATTTCCTCACACATTGATCCAGGGTATGATCAAAGAAAGTATGTTGTAGTTAGGAGTCTCTTTTATGTCTTTGATTCAATTATTATCTTTTTAAATAGTTCATGGTTGATTTAGAATTTCTAACTGAAGGTTTTAGGTTATTGAATGCTCATGAGTATTCCCCCTATAAGTCTCTATTTATTGTACTCAACATATCCCATTCTTTTTCCACATTGGGACACACTATATTCTGAACGATATAAGCCTATTGTGGAAATCTTATTTTATAAAAGCTTAATATGTTTCACCTAACTTCACTATTTATTAAATGTAAATGGACACATTTTTTTATTCAAACTAATGTATAAATACTCTTTAGATGTTTTGCATACACACAAGTTTTCAAAACATGTGTAATTTATAAAGTCTTAGTCTTTATAGGATTTGGTTTTTAGGAAAAAAAATTAGAATTCAATTTTAGGCATTATTCAATCCTTCACACCTATATAAAACTTTGATAAAAATATTATTTGTAACTTCTATTCATAGGATTTGTTCACAAGGTTTTTTATAGCTTCTAATCACAAGTTGGGTCATCATAACTTTATCTTCCATGTATAAAATTCTACAATATTTATGTTTGTCACAAGTTTTATCTTCAAGTTCTTAGTCTTTGAAACTTTCACATTTCATAAAATTTTTGGAATTTATTCTTTAGAAGGTCTCAGTTTGTTTTTGTGTTTTGACAAAAATGCTTGACATTTACTCTTCACAGAACATATTTGGAATTTGGTCTTCAGTATTGGGTCTTTGAAACCTACTCTTCAAAATTAAGTCTTCAAATAAACTCTTCAAAATTTACATCTTTGGTGAAAATGAATGAAAAAATATTTTGAATAAATATTTAAACACAGATCTTCAAAAATTTTGCATTTCAAAATCTCTTCAGCATTTATTCTTCAAAACATCTCAACCAAATTTTACGTTTTGGCAAAAAAGTTTGACATTTAATCTTTGGATAAAATATTTAGAATTTGGTCTTCAGTGTTTGGTATTTGGAACCTAATCTTAAGAATTAGGTATTTGGTGAAACTTTTTGACATTTAATCTTCAACAAAAATACACTATAAAATATTTTAGAGAAATCTTTGGACATAGGTCTTTAGAACCTTTGGTTTAAAAAATGTTCAACATTTATTCTTTGAAAGGTCTCATCCAGTATTTAGTCTTTAGAAAAAGTGTTTATAATTTTTTAATTTGGAACATGGCCTTTGAAAAAGGAAACCATCATATCCTTTACAAAAGGATGCTCACCCTAGGTATTTATAAATTTTGTTAAATAAATACGTTCACTTCACAAGAATTCAAGCTGAATTGATTTTAATGTAACATTTGAATTATGGCTATTGAAATAATCCATGGCATAGATACATTAAATTAAAAAGAGAAATAATATGACACTTAATAAAATACAATGACATGGAATTACTATAAATGTCTATAATGTTTACATGGCATACCCACCAAAATAAAGTGGAAAGATTTGAATTGAGTGAATTAAACAAACTTAGAGACATTAGACATTAATGATACATGAATTAGAATTGAATACCAAAATATATATCAATGAATTGAAAATAAATTTCATTTTCATTGATGACAAATGAATCTAATATCACTTATACCGATGAGAACAATCCCTAGCTACCTGTATCTGAATTACGAAGTGAGTACAGAAGAGCCAAGCCACCAAATTGAAGAACCAAAACTCTATTATCTTAGCAAACTAACAATGGATTCTTCGTATAAGACATTCATGGGTGCTCTACCACTATTAAAATTTTAGATCAATGACTCTATAGAATATAAGGGCACCTTTTTTTATTCAACAACATTAAATGATGAGTATTGTAACTACTCTGCCTTATGGGATATAATTCACCAGGTGGATGCACATACTTGTGAGGAGAACTTGACATTAGCATAGAGGTAATTTGATATAGATTTAATCCTTCTAAAATGACAATTATCTCATTTCTCAATGGCCAAACCCAATTTTATGTCATTCATAGACCTATTATGAGACTTTTTCTTTATAGGTAAGGTGATCGTCGATGTTTTCCTACATCGACTAGAGCACAAAATTGTCATCTCCTACATCTCAAGAGATGCATTCTAAATGTATTTATCCTTGCCTATTTTAGATTCAACATATGATTTTATATAATTGCAACATGGAAAAATAACAATTCAATTAACAAAAAATTAAGAAAATGGATCATTTTGGGAGAGACCATTATCCTCAAAGAGAATCAACCAATACCTGTTACTAAGGTTTAGATGGGAGTCCACGTTGGGATATTCCTCCTAAACTAGTTATATGGCTACCCCAACATTGAATTACTTCACCTTGAATGGGTTCCATTACTATATTTACTAATGACATCAAAGTTAAAATTTAGGAGCAAGTTTTACACAAGGAAAAGAGGCATATGAGAGTCCACTTTTATATCATTTCATACCTCATAGATGCTATGATGGGCATAATATACATACATATCAGATCACTCTAGATCCCATATCTATATTTCATTAAGAACTATATATGTGGCTCTTACTCTTTCATGCATATATTCCTAAAACAAAAACACAACCTAAATTATAGAGGATGCATACCCTTAGGTTTGGAGGGTTATTCATGAGTTACCACTATGTAGAGTATATAATAGAATAATTAACACATTGATGCCTAAATTGGACTATTGGATATGTCCTAACTACACCATGATCAAGGTTGATGTCCACAAGGTTACATCCCTATCTCTCCCTAATCATGTACTAGCTAATGTAGTTGAGTAAGAGATAACCTACTATCTATAGTGGGGAATATATGAAGATTTGAAGAAGAAAAAGAAGAGTGTTTTCCATGGATCCCATATAATTATTGGTAGGATGTATTATTTCAATTTTAAACACTATGGATAGGTTAGAAGGTTTAAATAATAATACTCATTAGCCACCTTTCCATGTAGAGACAAGGACCCTCATGGTAGAATTCAAAAGTGTATTCAAGGCCTTGGTATTCCATACCAATATGATCCTTATGTTCATGACTTCCTTTCTTTGAATTCCAAGAGTGATGACCAATTCTTGCAAAGGTAACAAAATTCTATATTAGGTGAGGAAATTTTAAAAATCATCCAAGGGGAGCCCTTAATTTCAATTACAGATGCACATATCAGGCTCCCACCCTTTGGTGATGGTCTACTATAGATTTTTAGATCAATAGACCCTCCTAGTCGTTAATGGAAAATGGGAGACCTTCTCAAACATTATCCATGGAAATGAAGAATGTAAATCAAGATCCTAGGGTAATAATATATCTCAACATTTAAAATTCCCTTGGGAAAGTTAAATATGAGCCAATTTATATTGACTCCTCAAACTCAAAAAACCATTCTCATCTTATTATTTATTTAACACAAGTAACTGCAAATGTGTAAGTCTGAACTTCCCCCACTCAAGTGGATTCAACCTTATCAAAAAAGGTGACTATTTTATATAAGATAAAACCAAGAGCCCAAAGACCCCTTATAAGTTCAACTATTGAAGCATCATCTATAGAAGGACTATTAAATAAAGAGTGATAATCTGTAAGAAGTGAGTCCACTAATGAATAGGAAGAGTTATAGAGAGCCAAAGTCTTAAGACTCCAAAAAACTAAAGGAAATGCACCACTCCAAGGAGACCAATTAGGTTGGGGTGTAATTCCAATTCTATTTATAGTCCCTTTTATTTCTACAACCCTAGTTGTATCATATATCTCCTTTATGTCTATTTGTTCTTTTGATGATATTTATCTCAATCCTAGTATTTCACTTTCCCTAGTTGTGCCTAAAAATAGAAGTTGCTTCTTCCAATCCTAGTGTCCAACCATCCCTGGTTATTCCAAAAGTGGAATACATTTCCTCTAGTCCTATTGTGTCTACATTCTCAATAATTTATACCATTCCAATTTTGTCTCCAACATTCATTATTCCCACTTATAATGTGGTTACCTCTATCACTACCTTAGTTTCCCTTAGGACTAAAAGGTATCATCTAATAAATTCAAGGAAGAATTGGTAAGTCCACAACTACATGTGGCATCCACTAAATTAGGTTTATCAATGGCATCTTCCAGTTCTTCCCAAACTAACATTTTAGTATCATCAAAGAAGGTTAGAAATAAGAAGTAGGTATATACAAGGCACCTATTTCCCCAATATGGTAGTGTTGATTGGTCTAATATTATTTGGCCTTCTCTTCCAAATCCATTACATGTAAAGGATTTTAAAAAGTCTTTAGGGGACTTGTTGGTTGAGACTATAGCCTAGGACACTCAATCGACTAACTTGACTCAACTAATAATCCCACAGTGGGTAGTAAATTTAGAATCTCAAGCACCTCAAAGGCCAAACATCACCATCATAGAAATACCCATAATAAGTTAAATTTGTTAAGAATAAAATATAAATAAATGCAAAACATTTTTATAGAATTGTAAAACAAGAGCTAAGAACATAGATACATAAAGAACAAAAATTAAAATGCACAATAAGAAGATAGTATTTAACATGGTTCACCCAACGTGGGCTAAATCAACAAAGAAACACTTGTTTAGATATTATTTCAAGCCAACAAGAGTATAATCCACTCTTAGATCAGTCTTGTCATAATTACAATGCACAAATATTGTTTGGAGTTGTGCTCAACAAACTCTCCTAAAGTCGCACTTGAATTTACAGACTCTATTCACCTTACCAAACTCAGTTCTTCCTATGTATTTTACCTACTGATGTAAATCTATATATAATTACATCAATATGTAATCGACATAGTAGTTTTAAAAAATAATGAGTACCAAAACCATGGGCCAATTCAACACATAATGGTTCCCCATTAATCATGGGTGTTGACACCATACATATACAAGTATAGGTAAACTAAATATATATAATATATTTAAAATACATTGTATTAATCATTGGTGATGACACCACACATAGGCGATAATACATTAAGACTGTACAATACATTTTAATGTACAATATTAGAAATACATTATAATTTGGAAATAGGCTCTACAACATAACATAATGTTTGACAAATACATGGGGAGTATCTAGAGAGTGAAGAAGAGAAAGATTAAAGATGATGATGGAAGGGATATGATCTTAGAAGAAAGACAAAATGTTTTCTCTCTTTCGAAGAAAAAGAATAGGATATTGGAGTAGTCTCCTTATAATGAGGATTTTAAATCCTATTTTAAAACACAAAAGGATGTCTTGTTGAATCTCTATGAAAGGACATAACAACCAAGAAGAGAGATTGAGCAGGAACTACAACATGTTAGGGAACATCAACAAACTATCCATGTTCCTATGTAAATTGAAATAAATGTATAAAGTATAGATTTAAGGATATGCAACATTTTAGATGTTGTTGGTTCAATGAGGCCTAAATTATCCCCTCAAATCATTGAGGTAGATAATTGTTTTTAATTATTTAAAGGAAGATAAGATAAAATAAAATTCCTTGTTATTTACACAATGAATAAGACATAGAACCACCTAAATTTAATGACACCATTGGAGGCTTCAAATTCCCTCAACTTAATTTTCATTCAAACACAATAAGTAAGGGAATATGTGGTAGTTAGATAAGAAATAACACCTAATTATATAGAGCATGAGAACCTTATTTTACAGTTTTTTTAGGAGTTGAAGCTTTAACAAGCAAGGGACTCTACATGTAAACTAATAAGTCGAGTTGGTTTTGACTAGCTTTACCAACAAGCATAACTAAATTTAAACATAATATTTAGAGATTAACATTAGAGGAGATTTAGGGTGAATTTAATTTATGATGAAATAAGGTCAAAAAATTTAAGATCTTTTGAATTGACTTCAAGAGCACTGAAGCCAAACATGCAAACCTAATGGAGTAAATAAGCAGGGCACATAGACCCCTACTTTTGAAAATGGACATCATATGATACCATTATGATGTCAATTTTAAATATTATCAAGAATTGGAGGCTAATAAGAAATCTAAGGCTCCATCCACCATCTCAACTCCATCTACTAGGTCAATGCTGTTGACCACTATAGTAACCCCCACAGCACCAAGTATAGCCATGAAATAACCAAGTATAAATAAGACTTAGTTATTGAAGGCTAAATTTGAATGTAATATTTCATATAGGATTAATCAACATAATTATAATTTACTTAAACTTGACATATACATGTAATAGTTAGCTTGAGTAATGTGTAACCATGCACACATTACATGGCATGATGTAGGAAAACTTATTTTTTCTATAGTTGCAATTAATTGTAATTATACATGCATTTTTGGCATTAAAATTGGATCTAAGGTTGTAATTACTATATGTAACTTTGAGTTTTGCATGAAGTTGGAGGATGAGGTAACCCATACCAAAGTATATTTATTCATGTAAATCTATCATTTCAAAGGGTCAGAAATTTATCAATACATGAACAAGTCATTTTAATTGTCATGCAAATATGTGGCTATATTTTCCTTCCATTTATATGTAATTGAGATTTTATTTCCTTTAGTTATTTAAAATCAGTAATTTGAAGTTTGTAATAGCTACAAAAAATTCATTTTGTTATCATTGATATCTGATGATTCTATATGTGCAATAATTATTAAGTAGTTAGCAAGTGTTATTGATTATAAGTAATTGGTTGACTATTTTAATTTTTTATTTTTGTAGGAGTATTTACCTTTGATATGGTATTATAGGTGTGAGCCATAAATATTGTACATTTCTAGTCTGAGCTACAATCTCTTGAATAATGGTGTGTAATAGTTACTATAAAAAGGAGCAACCTTTAGTTGAGATCCTTAAGCTTCCTATACCATTTCAACCTAGACTAGCTAGTTGTTTTTGTTTGTCAGTGTGAAAAAACTAAACTAATAAAGTATTAGTTTTGGAAATACTTTCCATAAAGAAACCAACCTTAGAAGTAGTCCCTTGATACCATAGAGTCTTCTTTTATACTCTACCCATCCCTCTTTTTGAAGTTTATTTAATTGAGATTGACCCACTTTACAATAGTATCCATACATACAAACCAAAGATGTTTTAATTTATTTATTAAGATTCCTTTCACTACAAGCACACCCGATTAACATCCTACATACTCAGCCTACTATTCCACCATCAGGGTATTTAACCCATACCTAAAACTCCTACCCTAGAGTGGAGTTTACCTCCATTGAGATTATAAAATGTTAGAGGTTAGATCTTTAAATATAGAGGAATGCACAAGAACCACATTGATAAAAGTGTTATATTTATTTCATGAAGACTAGTTCAAGACTGCCTCCCTAAGTCCCAATAATACTTTAAATAAAATATTTTGTGAAAAATAACTTTCTATGGATTATATCTAATAGTTATAAAATGGTTGGTATAAAAAAAACATGTGGAGTAAGTATATTGGTGTGATAATACTCCCCCAAATGTTTAATTCCCATAAAAATATTATTATTTTTCATCATTATGATTTAATTTTCTCTTTTATTATATTGACTAGAAAGGACCTTGATATCATCTTAAATCATGTTAACTCAAAACTCTTTTTTATTTGATAGATAAGTATTAGGTTACAGGAAAATAATAATGCTTTTGAATCTAGAGTTATGAATCAAACAATTGAGGGTTTTGATAGCTAATCACAAAACCAAAAGAATGTTTTAGACAATGGACCCATAACTAAGAGGGTTTCAAGGATCCCATAACTATACAAGATCATAATTTAATGGATTATAACTTTAATATCATGATTAATAATAATTTGATGGAGCACCAATGAGATGTGGGTGAGTTGTTAAAGTGACTTGGTTGTTTCAAGAACCACCTAGTTTTAAATCTTAGTATGGTATCAAAGGTCGAATATGGCCAATTGTTATGTATTGATGGGTCAGTTATGGCTAATCATTGGTATTCTTGGGCTGGTTGTGGCCATTGATTTTATTCTCAAGATGCTTGTGGCTATTGATGGTATTTTTTGGCTATTTATGGCCATTCGTTAGTATTTTCTTAGGGACTAGCCCCCCAATTATGTCTGAAACCGGTTGGAATTCTAGTCAAAAGTGATTGGGATAGGGACCCCTCAACCCTGACATAAATCTAAAAAAATAATTTGATGGATTATATTATATCTGTGAAACATTTAATACCCCTTATGTGTAGTTATACTTTATTAAGGTATTTACATTAACTATTATGCATTTTTCCATCGGGTTATGAAACTTTCATTTTTTATAAGTCAAAATTCTAGTAAGGTAGTGGTCAGTATATGGATTATTTATGCCATTAGTGGTGATAGGTCTAGAGTTGATCCCATGGCACCAAATATATCTAGGAAATAAACTACCATATGAAGAATATTAAAATAGGGAAATTTAACCACTTTTATGAGCATCCATCAAAAAAGTAGTGGACAAAAACATAGTGATTAAAAATGTAGTTGTAAAAATGTAGTATGACAAAACATAGCAAGGAAAAAATATAGAGAGGACAAAACATCACAATAACAAAACATATTAAAGGATGTGCTCACATAGAAGATGACACAAATTTCAACTAAAGTTCCAAATTCATGAAATCACATTTTCCTCTATTATTTTACTTGTAAATTTGGTGCATTACTTTTCTGCCATGAAATGTTAACTACTATCACCAAAATAAACTAGACAACAAATAAACAATGTCGTAATCACTAAAATGTCCCAATTATGTTTTTAATGGCATTACTAATACCACTATGTTTTTCCCATATATGTTTTATCCTCATGACATTTTTGGCATACTATGTTTTTATCTCTACATTTTTTACTACTACATTTTTGTTTTCCATATTATCACATAGAGCCCTTTTATGGATCAAATTATGGGTTGTGATCCTCATATATCCCTACAATTTGATCAAGCATGGAATGAAAGGAAATTTACTATCATAGGTTTAGCACTTGAAGTTTTTGAGGATTCCATAGCTAAAGTGATATATTTTAGAATAGAGGGACGGAAATTTAGAAAAAGAAGAGAGAAAATAAGGAAGAGATCTTTACTTTTCTATTAGGAAGGAGAATAATTTAGAATACTAAAGAGGATACATAAGATATTTTGTCCCCAAATCATGAAATGATGTCCTTTATCAAGTTATGTGGTACGTGACTTTAAAATTTATGTATAAGGTATCCCATACTCACCATTACACCTTTCTAAATCACTTTAGACATAAAAATCTATTAAGATTTCATTTCTATATTTTATTGCCATTGGATAATTTTATATTGGATATAAAATGGATAAGAGACTTATTCCCCTTTACCATGTGGTCATATACCTTTTGTATTATCATTCTAAATCTTTGGTCTTTGTCCCTCCTCCTTAACCCATTGTCAAATTATCTGATCACAGCCCCTCAAAATCTTCTCAACTAATTGTTAACAAAAAAATTGGCTAAAACTCCTATGTATGTATATATTATCATTTTTTTTAAAAAAATTTCCCCATCCCTTATGTTTTGACCTTAAAGAAAATAATCCTTAAAGAATTAATTCATCAAATTTGGCCACTCCTAAGCGTTATTATTTGGATGATTCACCTGGGGACCTTGTGTGTCCATATCGTATAATTCCTTCATCCATCCCCACTCCACTTGTTTCTAATGTTTATCTTAGTTCTTAAGCAATAAATCATTTTTCCTCTGAGGTACCTATGTTTTCTTCCATCCTTAAAATAAAAAGGAAAAATGAAAGTCATCATAGATCATCCATATTCCTGATGAATCCATCTATTTGGAGAAAAGACTAAGGAGAATTTTAGTTGAAAATATATTAATTACTTCAAATTTAAAGAAAAAATACAAAAAAATGTGTGGCTATTGTCACTATCATGAGAGATTGTGTCAAAAAAAATATTGATAAAGATATGGAAAGAAAAATTAGTAAAAGATTAAAAATGAAAATAAAAGGAAAGGACACAAAAGAAATAGAGGTGGACTCTGATTCTATATTGGACCATCTCAATTTCATGGGTGAAGAATAAAACATGGAAAAATCTCTTATTGATTTCAGATATTCTTAATTAATCCCTAACTTACTCTTTTTTATTCAATTTTTATTCCCTGGTTATTGTCTATGAACTTTGTTATTGACCTCTTGGTGTTATTGTATTGATGATGTAACTTTTGTTTTTATTTCTTAATTTTAATATAAAAGGTTTTTGATATTTCAACACCCACTTTTACCATTTATCAAAAAAGGAATCCAAACACATGGAAATACAAATTAATTACCTAATTCAACTTTAAAAATACTGGGCTAAAGCATATGATGAATCATAGGAATATTAAAATGTGTGAATAATAAATTTGATAATAAATAAAATCCATGAGATTTCAATTTCATATGCCTAGTCCTCATGTGGGATAGGGCCATTGAATATAAAGTAAAAAATTAGAAAATTTGATAACCAATCACTAAGGCCATTTTTGATATGTGAAATAGCTAGTTTGAATTACTTTTACATGAGAAACCTATAAACAAAATTCTTGGTATTCCTATCAATGTATAAAATATTAAAAACTTTATATTTAATAAAAAAACAAGTTTTGTTTTATGGATTGTTCCTTAATTTTTTATTTTTGTTAAATAATAGATTTTTACTTTTTATAAAACAAGATAAGACTTCTATTAAAGTTATTAAATAAATATTTAAACACATAATACACAATAAATATAACTAAATAATATTTATTTGTAAATTTTACATGGGTTACACCTTTGGAGCTAAGATCCACATATCATATGACAAAATAAGTACAAAATTGTTAATAATCTCTATCGAGAGTTGAATACAACAATTGTATAGTATTCACTAAAGCTCTAAAGCTTCCAATGGTAATAAAAGATTGGATAAGTATTATTTTGGAAGGTAGTATGAAACTATTCCAACTACCATAATTCCAATAAATGAAGGGAAATCATAATTATAATCTTCTATTTAATTCACTCCATTAAATACTAAAAAATACTATATTAACCCACTAAAAAGTGGATATAGTGGGAATGTATATAATAAAATATAGATTCCAACTCCAACTATACCCTTAATATTTATGAATGGAATTTGATATTTGGCTTGGAATGGTAAGGAGTGTGATCCTTTCTATGTTCCAATGATTTAGGTAAATAGAGAGTCTATAGGCCTCTATATATAGGCATTGGATATGCATTTCTTAAATAAGTGTCCCTAGCATGATATCCATTTGATAACATGTTAATTTATAATGTTTAAAATAAAAACACAATACATGATTATAATATTATAAATATTACATCCAATTCATGGGGTTGGTCTTGTAGAAAATGATGAATAGAATTTAAATAATTTCAACCAAATTTTTTTTTTATTACTTCTTATTCCAAACCTAACATAACCAAAGTTATTAATATTATTTCTAACCCAAAAAATATAATTAAAATTGAATTGAAAATACTTTTCATAGAATACTTATATTTGGGAAAGCTCAATACATTGAAGAACACAATTCTAAGTAACCTATTTCTATACAAAAGAAAAATTAAGCTTATATCATTATTTAATTCATAACTTCTTATAATAATTTTGAAAAGTATTAAAGATAATTTTCAAGTTGCATTTTTCATTCCAACTATAGTTCACAATGATAGGGGAGGCCAAGAATTATCAGTTAAAGACAAATTATTGTGTAACCTTAAAATAGATAATATAAGTTATAAGAATTATATCATCATAAATAAATTAGAATATAAATATTAAATACAAATATGTCAAGAAATAAAGCAAAATATTTATTTTTAATGGATAAATACGAGTTATGTATTATTAACATCGCATATGATGAAGATATACCCTAATAAGAACCAATTTTGTTACTAGAATCACCCCTTTTTAGTGGACTTAAAGAACCATTTTTTAAGTTAAAATAAATTATTAAAATAATAATAAAGTTTGATATTATTATATAAGATCTAAAAATCAAATGATGTATCTTACAAATCCTTTGTAAAAAAAAATCTTAATCAACTATATATGCCGTGACCAATGAAAATCTCAACCCATAATCAAACCTAAATTTGACTTTAAAAACATCTTATTCATTCCTAAGGAAATATAAATTTTTATGAAAAGGCATATGATTTAAAGTTTCATTATACATATAATAAATAGTGTATATTATTCAATGACTATTACATTTTCATCTAACAGATTGGAATATTATTTCTCAGGGTCAAAGCTAATATTACTTTATTATAATATAATGTGTCAATTAAGATTTTGATTACCAATTAATGGGAGCTCAAGACTATATTAAAATTTATGTTTTAATTAAAAATAGCAAGAGTATAACCAAACATAAATATTAAAATAAATGTTTAATATGTTTTCTCATATCTTAAAATATATCTTCACCTCCATTCCAAATAATAACTTTGAGGGCACATTTTATCTTTCTGATTAGCATCCAAATTCATGGTTGAGTTTAAATATTTTATAAAAATAGCATGTGTGACATATTCCATCATCTTTAAAAACACTAAAAGCATAAATTTTAATCACATAAAGTGCATCTAAACAATATAGCTCAATTACATCCATCTTAAACATATATTATAGTTTATTCACTTACTACATGTGAACTCAAAATATTGTTGGTATAGCCAACCCCTCACATATTATCAACTAACAAGAAGTTATTTTATGGATTTATAGAGAAATATAATTCAGAGAAACATAATTTTAATTATTATATAGTTTCAATTAACAAATAATTAAATTTAAAAATATATATTTTAAATATTTATTTTTTTATTATTATTTTTTTATTAGAGGTTTTTAAAAATGTTATGGTCAAACAACATGATGCTTTAATTGTGAACAACCTAGAAGATACGAAAAAAATTTAAATAAATCCACTAAGTGAATAATGAAAAAAATAATTATGACCTAGTTACAAACCCATGAATGGATGCAAAGGGTTTTTGGATTAATACATAGAGATAC
Source organism: Torreya grandis (assembly GCA_037957365.1). Taxonomy (NCBI): domain Eukaryota; kingdom Viridiplantae; phylum Streptophyta; class Pinopsida; order Cupressales; family Taxaceae; genus Torreya; species Torreya grandis. The sequence continues at coordinate 1,439,342 of JARHVA010001963.1, read as the reverse complement.
AAGATACCATTATACTAAGCACATATCGTTATACATTTAGATATTTATTTCAACATAATGTGATAAATTTTTAATTGATAAAGTTGAGATGAAACATTATAAATATAGTTTGGCATGGAATATATCTATTTGGGTATATGTATATCATTTAATTCCTTAAATCTAGACTCAATAATTTGATCCTATAAGTAGTAGCACAGTCTATGTAAATGGTATGGCTAATGCCATAATTATTTAAGTAGAAACTATAGTTATATTTTTAAACATCCATGAGTAATCTAAAGGATTAAGGACTATATTTATTGATGACATAAAAATCATGCATAAAAATAAGTTTGAAAACACAACAAGAATTATTGAAGGAATCCATTATCCACAATAAATAGGTATCCAAAGAACTAAATTATGGTATGACACTGATGATTCATTAGATCATGAAACATTTTTATATCATATGTAACTTTATCTTGAAAATTTCAAGATTATAATTAGATAAATTGTTTCATTCTCTTAATTTTTAAATCTATTCATGTGTATAACAAAGGATCAATGATGTACACCTATTATTTTTAGGTAAATAGAGTATTAAGTATGACTTAAATTTTGTGACATAAAATCCTTTAAGTATATATATATGATGTGGTATCAATTAGGGGTATTTTCATATAATTATCCCTAAATTATATGGATAAACATTGTAAATTATCCTTTAGGTACTTTAAGGAGAACAAGATTTGCATTCAGGTACTCTTTTTTTATGATAAATTCATAATTCAATTATATGAATTAACTTATATGTATAGACCTATTATAATAGGTAAGTTTAGCTTATCCATTTTAAAACCCTTAGAATACTATAAATTTGCTGATTGATATTTATTTGAAGGTCACATAGTCATCAAGCTTTATGTATAACAATTAAATCCTAACTAAATATGTTCCTCATAGGGTTTTAATTTTTTATTATGAAAGGAAGATGGTTGATATATATTGTCATCATTTAAATTTAAAAAAAATAAGAATATGTATGATCTTATACTATAAAAATACTTATACATGATTAACATTCACTTAGGAAGGATTAGATTTTTCTATCGATCTCTTGCAGTAAACTAGGTTCCAATTAGATGTAGAATGGAAGTATGATCCTAAGGGAGTTTCTATCTCTTAATTGAGTTTTATATGTAATATCCCTATATTTAGGGGTAAAAACATGAAATTTATTTTTTTGTATAATAAAGGATCGTAGGAGTATGCATTATAAGGAATGGTCTAACCACAAGAAATTACAAAAACCCAAGTTTTGGATAAATTTATATAATATATAAACAATCACTTGGAGGAAACATTATATAAAATATTTTGAACCCTTACTAGTTTTGAATATACTAAATAATTTTAAGTATTACACAATTATAATTAAGTGGTAAATTTATTAACAAAAAAATTGGTACAAACTGTGTTTTGAGATGTGACACATGGAAACAAAATTCCTATATCTTGATGAAGACACTATAAATACTAGTCTAAGTGAGATTTGTATTTTAGTGATGAATAAGTTATTGAATTTTCAAACTATTATCCTAAAATGGAAAAAATAATATTAAATACATACCTTGAAGGGGCATCCATAATGAAATAATAAGGATATACATATGGTGAGATTTGATAAATATGAGATGTAAAAATGCTTCTTAAATTTTAAAAATAAATATTTTTTATAGGTGGAATTATCTCTCTCTTACAACCTCAAGGTTATGAAACTCAACCAAGCTCAAAAAACATTCATAACCAATGAACTACGATCTATCTTATATACCTTGTTCCATATACATAATAGAC
>JARHVA010001963.1:1427500-1432500 GCA_037957365.1 Torreya grandis | reverse complement strand
TGAATAGAAGGTTAAAGGTCTCAAAACTTATCTAGGATAATTCCTAGAAATATATTTAAATAAACAAGAGATTGACTCAAAATAACTCAAAGATGTAGCTTACATTATATAAATATTGATAAATTAAAACTACCATATTACTACCATGATGAAAGACATGGAGAATAATAAGTATATAAATTAGAAAGGATTTAGAACCAAACCTTCCTATCAAGGGGGAATTAAATGGGTGGTTAGGGGAAGAGGGCATCACCAAGGAAAAAAAGTGATCTTTACCAAAAATATGTCACTCGAATAAACTTAGTAAGATTAGGGGGTTTTCAACATCAATGGCCCTGGAGAATCCTACCTAGCAATGTAATCTTGGAATAATTAGTGAATTATAAAGATCATCCCATGAAATATGATATGTCTAAAAAGGATCTAGCTTTCCCACAACATGTTCTCTACTCCTTAAGACCCCTTACATATTCGTTGGCCTAATGTGAAGACTGGGTACTTATGTGAGAATATACGTGGCACTAAGATGTAGGAAGATATAATTATTTAAGACCTCCTAACTTAGTCTAATATAGTACTGCACTCCAATGGACCTCATATCTATCATGAGACCAACTGTGGATTCTGAGATTCGATTAGAATATAAGATATGCCATGAAAATATCTTTGCTTTTAGTGTGATCCAAATTTTGAGATGCAATTTTTCTTTTAAAATTTTCATTTTCTTATGATATGGATTTTAAATCTTTTTGATTTTTTTTATTTTCTCTCCTCCATATAAATTCATAAACCTAAAAATGGTTGCTAAATCTCTCCTTTGGCAGCTAGATATGGGAACATAGAGACCATGGTGTCTAAATAATCCTAGAATTTCACATTATAAAGGATTTTTATCTCAAAATTGACCTTAGTAAGCCCTAAAAGATATTGAAAAATAAGGAATAATGGAAATAATCATAGAATAATTGGATTTATCCAAGAGAAAGAAATATATAATGGAATATGCCACAATGATAAGTAGTCATGAATAATCATCATAAGAATGGGAAATGTGAAATGAGGACATGGATATAGAATTTTATAGTTTTACCATAAACTAACATACCTGATTTTGAGGGGAAAAAATACCCTCAACCATTACCTTATATTTTTTTGAAGACACATAGCTAAGGTTAGGAATAGAATAAATATATGAATTAAAATTATGGGAATTTTTGAGGGCCTTAATGAAGGGCTTATCATGCAACTCACAAACTAAAAAAATAAGAGGTGTAATCAAAGGACACAAAATGGTGTGTATAATAAGAATAAATTCAATGAATGAAAAAGGGAAAATATGGATGGGATTATGTGAAGAAGGTATGGTCCTATCTAAGGTGTTAAAATACAACTAAAAAACTAAAAAACTAAGTGATTTAAGTAGATTAAAAAAAACTAAGGATAGAAGCTAGGTGTTAGTGTTAATGTGTAAAATAAAACCTAGAGGTGTTGTTGAATGTTAAATTTCATAAAAATGGAATGTAAGATCTAAACCTAAAAGATATTTTAGCTCCAAAACATATATAAAACTAACTATAACCATGCAAGTGGAAGTTATTTGAAAAATTAATTAAAAAATTAAAACTAATAAAAGTATTTCTTATAAATTTAAGCATTGGTCGATTCTTTGAAGATATGGAATTGATTGGTTTACTATATATATGTACGTATGTATGTATGTATATATATATATATATATATATATATATATATATATATATATATATGCATACACACACATATATACATACATACACACACATATATACATACATACATACATATATATATATATATATATACATATATATATATATATATACACACACACACATACATATATACATACATACATATATATACATATATACATACATATACATATATATATATATACACACACACATTGTAAACCAATGAATTCCATATCTTCAAAGAACCGACCAATGCTTAAATTTATAAGAAATACATTTCATATATGCATACATACATATACAAACATACATTTATGTATGTATGTATGTATATACATATTTGAAAAATTAGTTAAAAAATTAAAACTAAGAAAAGTATTTCTTATAAATTTAAGCATTGGTCAGTTCTTTGAAGATATGGAATTCACACACACACACACACACACACACACACATACATATATTGTAGAAACCCCGGTTTCCTTGATCTCTAAAACTGAATGTTTTTGGATTGTTTTGTGTATTCTAATTTTTTTATATGTTTTTGTATGAATAAAGATGTGATTTTGGCAAGATAAATTTGAATAGATTCAAATAAATAAATGAATAGCAGTATAATCTCTTAACTGGCTAAATTTTGATCTTCTTATTCACTTCAAATGATTACAATAAAGATCTCTTGCACACATATAAAATATTGTCTAAAAAAACCTAATCTTTCTGCAAATCTAAAAATAACTCTAAATCTAGTATGGCATGGGTTTCTATGTCAAAACACAGTCACCGACATTGGTTATACTACCGTTGTCTGTCAATATACTACCGATGTCAGTCTCCTTTGGTCAGTCTACTCTGCCAATGTCAGTATGAAGTTAGCCGATGTCGGTCTCCTTGATGCTGATGTCAGTCTCTGATCTTCCTATGGCACTGTCTAGCCTACTATAGAATGGTATGAATTTTCATGGATCTATATGGATTTCGTACCAAAGAAAATAGAATATAATGTGGCCTGTATCTGGACCCTGATCTGAAAAAATATGGGCTAATACGAAAGATCTATATCTGGGTAATCTCTGAATCAAACCCTAATGAAATAAATACCTATAAATCTCTATGACAACTTCTGTATGAAGCTATCCCTCAAATTGGCAATAGATCAGCTGATATCTCACAACCTCTAAATTACACACATTGAAGAGTAGACATTCTCTAATGTGATTGGAATACTGGAAACCCTTGGCTCCTTCTTCTCAAAAAATTTTGTCTTCCACAATCAATAATCAATAATCAATAATCATAATTCAATATGGCCTCTCTCCAATAAGAAACCCTTATATCCTCAAAAAGGTGTGCTTTCCCTAATTAGGGTTTCATAATTAAGAATATGCTAAATAATTAATATTTAATTAAATCAATCAAATATTAATATCTCCCTCAATATATGTCTGATCCTTGAACCGACTGAAGCTGATGAACAAGGAAGTGATTATACACATGATCATACCAAAACAAGGGTGCTCCGCTACATGTCAAATATCCCTAAAAAATAGGAGCTCAGGGAAATGTGTCTGAAAGAGCCTGAATGAAAGCCAACTAGAAAAATTATGCTAATTGAAGCCAAGCCAAGCTTCATCATGACCCTCTATCCATCTTATCAACCTATGAAGGTCACATAATAGGCTAATCATCAACTCTAAAGATGTCAACTGAAAAGGGGACATTACAATCCACCCCTCCTGAAATTGCTTGTCCCCAAGCAATCACTAAACAATAAACCACTCAATCCACCTAGATCCCAAATGTAGTCATGATCTATGCTGTTGTCAATCAACGCAAACTCCTGCAATATCCTCTAAAATATAACCAAGAGGAATCCATAATCAAACTAGCAAATACAACTCAACCAAACTCCAAAATCATGAATATCATGTACACATTCCACCATGCTATGCGGAAGGCACACTCCAACTCTACAACAACTCCCAAATGGAACTACACCAAGTGTGGAGAATCCACACACTGTACCTTTACTATGATCAACATGTCTTTGCAAATCACCAGCCACGGCCTCATCACCCAAACTCCTATGCATCACTGATAATGAAGAGACATCACATGCTAGATAGCAATAACACAAACCAAATCTACTTGCCATCAACTCTTGCTCTAAGTCATGCATCGACAAACTGTCAACCCCAGCACCTATCACCATGCCAGGTCTATCACAACTCTCATCCCATGGTGTCAAATCATCCCATAACTAATGACAAGCACTTATAGTGTAATGTCGATAAAATGCACCACTCTTAATCAATGGCTCAGACTACAATCTAGAAGAAACTAACTGCCACTAATCACTAACCAAGCCCAAACCAACTACTACCTCCAAAGACACCTCCAAAGGAGTAGTATCACAAATAGGAACCAAACCAACTATTGGCTCACCAACATCACAACTGATCCCTGATACAACCTCACTAGTCCCTGTGCCATTAGTAGTAGAGACCATCACCATATCAGGATGACTACCATGCTCAATTACAGCACCCAACTCAACTGAATCTAGATTCAATAGAAATGAACCAATACTAGCATTTAGGATAGATATATGCTCATCCCCACTATCTCTAATGATCTCAACTATGGACATCCTCAGGTCACCAGATACCACCTATGACTGTACAGACTCTGGTAAAGACTGAAGTCACTCTAACTCCATAGTCACCTCAGCCAAATGAAACTATGACTCCTTGAAAGCCAACTGTGTACTCTCAAGAATCTCAGAAGTCACCTCGAACTACTGAGTAAGCTCACTCACCTTATCTTCCTTGACCAATAATGCATCATATGTGGTACTACTCCACTCCCTAAGATAATCTCTATCAGTTACCAACTGCATATAATCCTATCTCAGAATCTGGATAGCCTCCCATAAAGAGTGGATCTCTATCAAGGAAAAATAACTGCCTCCCTGCTCAACACTAGTAGGAGAACCCCACCAATAAACTGCTAACAACTGACAAGCAGCATCAAAATGTTTGCAAGCAATAGCAATGTCTCACTCACTAACTCTCAGCTGACTAGACACATGATTGTGTTGGCTGGTCGAACTCTTATATTCTACCCCAGGCAAACTATCTAAAGGAGTAACCTCAGAATAGCTATCATCTATAATACTGCCATCCAAATTCAATAGACCAACTGTTCAACTCATATCATCAAATGGAGTGACTGAAACATCCACATAAACCTCTATATCAAAGGAAC